>ML395545.1:621-55149 GCA_005239525.1 Nicotiana knightiana | reverse complement strand
TTTTATTGGGGGGGGGGGGTGGATTTTATTTGATACGCTTGACACATTTGGATACATTTGGACTGTAATATTTGGATAATTCTGTTTCTTTTTAGTTTATCTATCTTAGTTAGTTATTGCTTTCATTAACTTCTTTAATTATTTGCTTTGATCTTTTTTTGTTAGTACCTTCTTTTTATGTTAGTAATTTTCATGTACTTCATAGTATCATGGATAATAAGCCTTTGATTTTCTTAATGCCATGGTTCTTTCAAAAGGTCGTCTTTTGTGCGAACTGGATGACTATTCCCGAGGATGGATGGTGTGACAACCCTTTTAAGGGAATGAGTCCAGTTTTGTATTTAGGTAATAATACTAGTAATATTAATGAATAAAATCCCTAATCAAGTCATTCTCTAAAATGAGTTATTTATGCTTCATTTGGCACCAACACACTTAACTGCGTGCTTATGGTTTGAAACAAGTTTTTTTTAAAGAAAATAGCTCTAGTTAGTGACTTCGAGACTCTTGAGTTGACTTTGATAATCATTGAGTGGTTAATTGGACCATAGTGATCTTTAACTTGATTGTGATTTTTGTAGGCTCTAGACTCTATCCTCTTTTATGGTCTAGTTGCAAGAGGGTTTAGGTGATTTTTTGTTGCTAGTCCAAGTATTTGCGTGAATGGTCTAGAAATTTCCTCGAACGTGCTTCAAGGCGAAATCCAAAATTTGCTTGGTTTGGAAGATGATTGTAGGCTTTCCTTGGTCCGTTTGAGCTTTCTATTGCCAACCAATGATTTCCATCCCTAGTCAACCCTCTTTGAGCCTTAAGCCTTTCTAAATTGGTAACCACACTACAAGCCTTTACCCATTTCGTTGTAATCCTCTCTTGGCACCCGGACCTTCCTTAACACTTATGAAATAAGTGGCTTAAGGCATAAGTATGGGGGGAGAGTTGAGGAATTTGAAAGAGATATCAAGGAACCAAAAAGAGAAAAGAAATGATCTCCAAGCAAAGAGAAGGGAAAAAAGAAAAGAAGAAAAAAAGAAAATGCCAAAAAAAAGAAAAAAGAAATGATGATGAAATTAAAAAGAGGAAACTATATATAGTATGATAATCAAGGGAGAAAAAGAATGAAATGAACAAGAAACAGTGATGTCAAGTCTCTCTAGCCCCCAAGAAAAAGGAAATGCCTCTAAGAGTTGGTAAGTGTGAGTCAAGAAATGAAAATGCGGAGTGCTTAAGGAAGAGCGCAACCACTTACCCAATATGGTATCCTACCCAAGTCCAAAAGCCTTCATTACAACCGAAATAATTCCTAATTGATTTTGAACCGAGTAAGCTTAAATTAGTGGTGATCTACATAAGGGACAAGCCTATGGTACTCGAAGCCTTACTTGTGACATTCTTTTGTGAGAGAAGAATGAACCTTTGTTTGATCTAAAAATTGAGTGATAACTCTTGAAGTGAGGTAGGAAAATGGAACGTAGAGGAGGAAGATTTTGGAGTCCACCATGATCTACATGATAGAGCAAGAGTCCTTGATGAGCGAAGTCAATTCTTGAAGCTCAAATGTCACATTAGAACTATATGTGGATAATATGTGATTTGTCACCTTGTTGAAAATGCATGAGTATTGTGGGTAATTGTTTGTCCCAACTGAGTATGAATGGCTTATAATTGACTCTTTGAAATTACCTTTAACTTTGAGGAGGTGGGAACTAATCTGTTTGCTTGAAAACAAGCAAAGACTTAAGTTTAAGGGAGTTGATAAGTGTGGATTTTAACCACTTATTAGTACCTTCTTGCTTTAGTCTTCGTCCGTAACTGCTGATTTTTGCTCCCAAAACTAATAAAATTGTGCAAATTACAGGAATTTTGGAGAGTTGGACCTCAACGAATAAATTTAACTCAAAAAGGAGTGTTCCAGCTCATAAAACAAGAAGGAGTCAGGCCAAAAGTGTGGTCCGCAGAATGAAGGTCGCAGATCTGGTGCCCGAAGATGAGAGGCTGATTGGAAAAGTGTGGACCGCACACAATTTGTGCGGCCGCAAAACGTGGTCGCACTGACAAGAATTCAAAAAGTTTAGAGGGTTTGCAAAATGACCAAGTGGGGAGCCTTGCCAAAAGGGCAGCCACAGAAGGAAAAGTGCAGCCGCAGACCAAATTGTGCGACTGCAGAAATCCTCCACCTGCAGAATTAAGAAAAGTGCGGACCGCATATTGAATTATGCGGCCACAGAACCTCCCAAAGAGCATTTTTAGTAGCGAATTTTGGGCCACTATAAACAGACGAGAAACACTTTTTAGGGCAAGTTTTATAGTTTTTTGGGATGTAGCCGTTATCTTCTACTACTTTGGGTAATTTGTGACCATTTTGGGTGAAAACATATTAGTTTTATCAATTTAATCTTGTATTATGGCTTTAATTAGTTTTTCTTTTTTATTTTCTTCAATTTCTATTACAAGTAGCTCGATTTTCTCTAGGGTTGTGACCCAATCCTAGTGTATAAACCTACTAGTTAGTTAATCTAATGATTGGTTATGATCGAGTGTTTATTATTTAACCTTTTTCATGCATTATTTCTATAATTAATGGTTGAAAATATTGATTCATGCCTATTTTACTTGATTCTTACTTGAGAAAGAGGAACTTCGTGTAGGAAAACTTGGCTAACAAGAAATTGAGCTAGTTAATCTTTTGGCTAGATTAATAAAAGAGTTTAAACTAGAGATTAGTGTTGATACCCAATTTTTTCCTCATATTTTAAAAATAATATATATAATTTCAAAATAGAACATTTTCATCATCATTTAGTTTATAAACCTATACAAGCATTTTAAAAAAAAATAATTTTCCATAATTTTAAAGGCTTTAAATTAATTTCTTCATGCATTTTATTATATAAATATCCAACAATTATCCTTCAAATAATTTTATGATGATTTAATCATCCAAACTTATTATTTACACCATCATGTATGTTTTTAAATATTTTATTTCATTTTTCTTAATTACATTTGAATTCATTGGGCTAATTGCATATTTTTGCAATAATAGCCTATATTCATGTTTAATTATATTATTGATGCAAAAATAACCTTTTATATTTTTTATCATGTTAAGTTATTGTTTTTAATCATTTTAGTGCACAAATAATATTTTTTTGATTTATTAATTACTTTTATAAATTATTTTTGATAAAATATTGGGCATTTAAAAACTAGCCGCACTTCAAACCTATTTTCGGACCAAATAATTGCCCAAAACACCTAATACACTAGCCCAAATAACCCCATCCCAAACCAACCCACTAACCCCAACCCGGTCAGTACCCGTTTCACACGACCCGCCACTTATTTTTTTAATCTTGGCCATTGATCTCTCAAGATCAACGACCCTCGTTATTTCCTTCCATTTAATTACCCAAAAGACTAACCCTAACCTCACTCTCCTTTTATCCGCCGCCCTAATATCCTCTCAACCCCTTCTCCTTCTCTCAAGAACCCTAGCCGTCGCCACCTAAATCTTCTCCTAATCCCACCTAATATGGGATTCAACGGCTATTACTTACCATACTCAACCCCCTTCTAGTACTGGCTACTCTTCTATTGTGCTTGCCTACACATGGCAAGCAGATCTCATCAAAATAGAACCAAAAATAGTTCAAATCCCTGATTTTCGAATGTGATTCCGTCTGTATTCATCCTATGCTACTGTGAGTCCAACTATTTGTTTATATTCCGTTGATTATTACTTTCCCTAAAATTAGGGTTTACAGACCTCATTAAAATCGAACCAAAATCGGTTCAAATATCTGATTTTGAGTGTTATTATGTCTATATTCGTCCTATATTCTACTGTGGTTCCGAGTTTTGTTTATATTTTGTCAATATTTACTTTCCCTAAAAACTAGGGTTTGCAGAATCGAACCAAAATTGGTTCAAATCCTTGTTTTGAGTATTATTTTTGTCTGTATTCGTCCTATGCTACTATTTTGTGTATATTCTGTTGATATTTACTTCCCTAAAATATCTAAAATTTACAGTCTCCTAAATTGATTTTTCAGATCTATTTGTATATCTATTTTCCTTGTTTATTGCTTAAATCACTCCGTTACTGTTTGATTTTTTACAATTATATAAACCCCTCCCCCATTTATTTCTAAAGGACGAAAAATCACAAAATTTTCACTAAATAAACTGAGGCTTTACTCTGTGTTGATTGACCTTCTTAATCTGTTTTTGGCTCTTGGTCGGCTGAAAGCGAAGGCCGCCGGATTTCCTACTTTTCTGACCTTTCTTGGGTGTGAGCACTTCCCTAGGTTCTTGAAACCCTTGGAACTTGACACATTTGAGATTTTGGGTCCTGATTGCTGTTCTTTTCTTGTTTATTTAGCAATAACTGGTCAGTTCTTAAACCTTCGCAATGTTTATTCCATTATGTTCTAATTAGCATGTCTATGTTCTCTGAAATTGCATGATTTGGTATAATTCCCTTACTTTTTTCATATGTGATTCTGCCTATAAACTGTTAGCTTAATGATGTATTTGTATCTAACTTAGGCATTCTGGACAATTCGAAGCATGTTTAGTTTTATGTTACTGATAATTTGAGTGCTCTGCCTTGATTGTTTGGCCTAATCCTGTTCTTTCCTGATTCTGAACTTCTCTAGTGATTAGTTTATGTCATTAATATGACTTAATCTGTTTAAGATCCTCACTCTAAGTTTTCTAAAGTTGAATGAAATTCACTTGCACTTTAAAGACAGCTACGTTTAATAATAATAAGGGCTTTTTTTCTAGCGTTTTCCCTTCCCAGTCAACAAAATTTGGATTCCAAAGTGTGTATCTTTTCTTTACTTTTAAGTGGACTTGTGTAGTGTGCTCCTATGACTATGTTTGTCACTTATTGTGTTCTTTCTCTACCTAGTTCTGTACCCTTAACAATTAAGTGGACCTCTCAGACTGATTTTGCCTAAATTATGATTCTGCTTTCCTCATTGGTATAAGTTACACTGTTTAATCCCTGTGTTTAGCATACTTTGATCCTTTAGGTTTTAAATGTGTTGCATTTGTTGATACCCAATTTTCCCTATAATATTTTTCAAATGCATATATACCTTCAAAACTATGCATTAGCATCAATTAATATTTTTCCATAATTTTTACATTTTTTTAAAATTAATTTATCCCAGTATTTTACTCATATAAATAATTACAAATTGTATCACAAAGGACTTTATAACAATTTCATGGTTTAAGTTTTGCTATTTATATTTATGTTAAGCTCAAATTATTTCATAAGTAGCCATATTTACATTTTTTGGTTACAATTACAATAACTTTGCGAGTATAGCCCATGCATGCATTATTGCATTATTTTACCAGAAAATAGCTTGTTGCATTTTTAAAATATTGAGTAATTACTTTAAACCATTTCTATGCATGAAAATTATTTTTATAAAATATTTTTTTAATCAATTATTTGGGTATTTAAAAAATAGCCCTTTTTATTTCAGACTTAACCCTTTTAATACCAGCCCAAAACCCCTTAATATTAACCCAAAAAAACCCCATCCCAAAAGACCTTAGGCCCAATCTGCATACACCCGACCCAAAAACCCCATTTAATCGTAGCCGTTGATAATTTTGATCAACGGTCTACGATTAAACTTACCTTAATTAATCCCTAACTAACCCTAACCCCTCCCATTTCTCTCAATTCGCCATCACCCGCTTCTCTCACCCCTCCAACTCTATCTCAACTCACCCTAACCCTAATCGCCGTCACCGGCGAGAACCTCCCTTCTATGGTATTTCAGTGCCTTCTCCGACCACCACTGGTATCCTATACTCCATGGCTCTTCGATTTCATGGGTCCTTGAGAAGATCTCAAGGAAAGCCAACCTGTTCTGGTTTGAAACTTATTTACCGGCCCGTCTCAGGCCATTTTCATTTGTAAGTAAGGATTTCCTCTTGTTTTTATTACGAATCCATGGGTTTTCGACAGATTCTGTTCATCTCTACTATTTTTTGAAAACCCAGTTCGATACTGTCGATTCTTCTCAGATCTTTATAGATCTGAGGTGATTCGAATGTTATTAGGTGTTTTCCTTTAAAATCTCTTATTTTAATTAACTATTTGGATTTTTAATCACTCTTTCTAAAACTAGGGTTCATCCTAGACTTTGCTTCAAAGATTTTTCTAACTTCTCAGTGTTTAATTAATTGTTTCTTCATCATCTTGACCAATTTTCGCATGAATGTTCAAACCCTAGATGATTCTGTGTGATATGCTGATTTCTTTTAGATATTTTTGGTTATTTCTGCGATTCCAGTCATATTTATTTATTCCATCTCTTGGATTCAAATTCCTCCCCTGTTAAAACTAGTATTCTTTGGGATTTTCCCCCTAACTGATCTCTATTACTAGTGCGGACCTGATTTTCTTGTTAATCCTGTATTTCTGTGAGGTTTTACTTAGTCGATTACTATTTAAGAATCTGAGTAATTCTTGCCCATAAAATCAATATTTTTTGAAGATTTTTTTTACTGATTCTTTCCTATTAATTATCCTGTTATAATTTGTGTGCTAAAACTTCTCCTTATTTGTGACCTGTTTCCCTATTTTACTTGCCTTAATTAACGAACAAAAGTTTGGGAATTTTTACTGACTCTTTATATGGCATTATTTCAGATTCTTTGACTTAATTAACCTCCTATTCTGACCGTTAATTGACTCTCCCCAATTTAAGGGGTCTCTTCCGAATTTCTCTATAGGAAACGATTCCCTAATTGGTTGATTGATTATATTTGATTACCCTTGTTTTACGAACTATGATTTCCTCTTTACCTTATTTGTTTTACCTCACTAAGTGCTATATATATGCTTCCATTCTCATTCTTCAAGACACGAACAACAGTTCAAAAGGCACACACACACATAAAGTTTCTCTCATCTCTCTTTGCTACTTGTGTTCATTGCTTGTCTAGCCGGCTGAAAGTCAAGGCTAGACTTTTGAATCCTGCCTACTTTACCTTCTGTTTTTGCTTCCTTAACTGGTATGTTCCTATCTCAATGTCATTATGAAATTCAAATCTATGTGCTCCTTGTTTCTTTGTTTCTTCTAAGGCTATGTCTCTTATGTACTAGTGTGACTACTGCATAGTTAACTCTGTTTATTGCCTGATCAGCATGTTTAAGTTTCACTATTCTTGTTTATTACTTTAACCAGCATGTTTACCTTAGTTTAAGTACTTCCATCTTTCCTGTTTACTTCCTTCAACCATCATGCTTATTTTGTGTCTCAGACTCCTATTTTATCTGATTGACTTCAATTGGCATGACTAATTCTATGTAGTTAGATCCATGTCCTCAGCATGACCATTCCTACACTTAGTCTCTGTGTTTTACTGTCTATTGCTGCTAACATCAAGTATGACTTTCCTGTTGAGACTCTAAAGCAGTAGTCCACGTTCTAATGAATGCTATGAATTTGGTTGTCAATCAACCCCTGCTTGTTCTATTTACTTGTTATTCAATATGCTCTCATTCTCATCTTGTTTATGTGTTTCTGATTTAAGCTTCCTGTGTTTCTAACCCTTGATCCCCTCTCTGTAAAATTGTTTGTCTTCACCTAGAATTAATTAACAAATTGAGTTGAATCTGGGCACTTTTAGGCTTTGTGACTATGCTGTTGGTTATTGAACCTTCTTTTCTCAGAATGTTTTCAAAATGTTTTTACTCTTAATATGTTTTTCCAAAACTATTTCCACTCCTGAAGTATTCTTCACTTCTAAATGTTTTACTTCTATACTGTTTTCCTAAAGTTATTCCAACTATATCAAGAACTCTCACTCCTACTCTTAGAATACTTAGGATTCTGCCTCTCCAGTGTGTGTACTGCCTAGGAGTCCATGAGACTCCTCCGAACTCTGACACACTGGGGCTGGACCTTCCACACTACACATAACCACTTATATATTTAAAAGTATCTTGGTGTGAGCATTGCCCGGGGTCCCTGAGGCCCTTGGGAACTTTGACGCACCAGGACATTCTCTTGGACACTATGAGATATTGGTACCTTGGATTTGGTTGAAGGCCTGGTCCTCCAGGTTTACTTTTGGTCCTATCCAAGCTCCCTATAGTATAGCAATTTCATGTTTGTAATTCATTCATTTTTGGCCTGTAATAATAATTCTTGTAAAATAGATATTGGGGATATTAGTAAAATGGTAGGGACTTTTATTGGGGATAATCCTAAGAAACCTGCAGTCACGCTCAATCCTATTATAGTACAAATAAAGCCGCTAGTGGAGGTTGAGATAGCTGCATCAATTCCATTTGAAGTTGATATAGCACCCCCCGCAGTTGCGCCTGTTCCATTCAAAGTGGAAGTAGCCACACCTTTCAGAGTGATAGTGTCAACCACACCGCTTTTCGACACCAAGGTTGTACCCTGAGATTATGTGGCCGAAGCTAGAAGAAAAGGAAAGACCAAAATAGAAGAATCCGGCGCTGCGCAAGGAATGACCAGAACAGGAAGAGTCTATACACCAGAGCATTTGGGAGATTCTGGTAAGCAGGCTTCTAAGAGACCGCCCGTTATTGAAACATGCCCGGATGACCTTTGGAGGAAAATGCAAGCAAGGGAGTACTCAGTCACCGATCATTTGAACAAGACTCCTGCTGAGATATCTATCTTGTCACTGCTACATAATTCAGACGCGCACAAGAATGCTCTCTCAAAGGTGTTAAGTGAGGCATATGTACCTAACAACATCACTGGCGGGGAAATGGCTAATATGGTGGGACAGGTGCTGGAAAGTCACAAAATCACCTTCCATGAGGACGAGCTACCACCCGTGGGTTTGAATCATAACAGGGCACTGCACGTTACCGTGCAATGTGAGGAAAATTTCATTGCCAGAGTTATGATAGATGGGGGATCCAGTCTTAATATTTGCCTATTGACAACATTAAAAAGGTTGGCAAAGGCCTGTATGAAATACGAGAAGGGACATGGTTTGATGTCGAGTTCCATGTGCTGGATATATCTGCATCATACAATCTGTTGTTGGGACGACCCTGGATTCATGCCGCTGGGGCTGTAGCGTCAACTTTGCATCAGGCAGTGATGTTCGAGTGGAACCACCAAGAAGTAATTATCCATGGAGACACGAGCAACCCTATTTACACCCGTCAGACCATCCGGGGGTTGAAAATAGAAGAAATCTAGGTGGATTAACTTATCGTCATATCGAGAGGGTCAACGCGATCGAGAAAGATAAGTGGTGGAGTAGCAAGATAGAAAGTATACTAGCATGGAGAGAATATGAACCCGACAAGTGTCTTGGCAAAAATCTTCAGGGTATCTCAAAACCAATACAACTAAAGCACAATGGTACCACTTTTGGACTAGGATATCAATACACCTAGAAAGAGTATCAAGACTGGTCACCACTATGGCGTGGTCCTTACTATCCACTTGAGCAGCCTGTACCGCACCTGAGTCAGACCTTCCAGCAAGCCAATATCATATGGGGATCAGAGGAGGAAGAAGCATTGGCCGCCTTGAGGAACCTTTTCCTGGAAGATGATGACATGGATTGCTGTGTAATTTTTGAGGAGGAAGGGGAGGAAGGCCTTACCATCAGAGCTGTGGAACGAGGATCATTCCTCAAGAATTGGACTGTCAGACCATCCAGGGCCTGACAAGTCCTGGGGTAGCAAGGCTGAACAACATTATTTTATTTTTTTGAATGATGATTTCCCTTTTTGCATTTTGCTTAAAATAATATTTCCAATATTCCAAAATGCTGTTTTAATTATTGAAAACTGCATTTGTTTGGAACTTTCACTGAATTAATGATTACCATTACCTATTCTCTCTCATATGTTTATCTATACATCATTACTATTTCCTATCTCGATGAACAGGCAACTGTGACATGTAATGAGGCAACGCAACAAAAGGATAGTGATTCAGAAGAAGAGGATGTCATACCTGAGGAAATTGTCAGAGAAGTGGAGGACTTTGAGAACAAGCCTAAGTCCAACCTGGACGAGAATGAAATAATCAACTTAGGAGATTCCAAAACTGTCAAGGAGACCCGCATCAGCATTCATTTGTCGTCGTCAGAAAAAGAAGAGTACACACAGTTCTTGAAAGAGTATGAGGACATCTTCGCATGGTGGTACGATTATATGATCAGATTAAGTACATCTATTGTGGCCCACAAGTTTCCCAAAAACCCAATGTGTCCACCTGTGAAGAAGAAACTCAGGAAATTCAAGCCTGATATGAGTATGAAAATCAGAGAGGAAGTTATTAAGCAAATTAAGGCCAAGGTCCTCAGGGTAGTGGAATACCCAACCTGGTTATCCAACATCGTGCCAGTTTCGAAGAAGGATGGGAAGGTTAGAATCTGTGTCGATTATTGGGATCTCAATAGAGCCAGCCCAAAGGATGATTTCCCACTTCCAAACATACACATCTTAATCTACAGTTATGACAGACATGAACTCCAGTCCCTTGTTGATCGTTTCACCGGTTACCATCAGATTTGGATGGACGGGGAGGACGCTGAGAAAATCACTTTCATTACACCCTGGGGGGTGTACTGTTACAAAATGATGCCGTTCGACCTAAAGAACGCCGGGGCCACCTACATGAGGGCCATGACTAATATCTTTCATGACATGATACATAAAGAGATTGAGGTGTATGTGGATGATGTCATCATTAAATCCAAGAAGGCCACAGATCATATAGCAGACTTGAGGAAATTCTTCGACAGACTGCGGAAGTACAACCTGAAGTTAAACCCCACAAAATGTGCATTCGGGGTTCCTGCCGGAAAGTTATTGGGATTCATCGTCAGCCGCCGAGGGATAGAATTGGATCCGTCAAAAGTCAAATCCCTCCAAGAGCTACCACCGCCAAAGAGTAAGAATGATGTAATTAGTTTTCTAGGAAGGCTAAACTACATCAGCCGATTCATAGCCCAATCCACAGTTATATGTGAGCCAATTTTCAAGATGTTGAAGAAGAATACTACAACTAGTTGGACCGAAGATTGTCAAAAGGCTTTTGAGAAAATCAAGGAGTACCTATCAACACCAATAGTCTTGGTCCCGCCAGAGCCAGGTAGACCATTTCTACTCTACCTTGCAGTACTAGATGGAGCTTTCGACTGCATCCTGGGGCAACACGACAAGACAGGGAGAAAACAACATGCCATATACTACTTGAGCAAGAAGTTTACACCTTATGAAGCACGATATTATTTATTGGAATGAACCTGATGTGCCTTGACCTGGATAGCTCAGAAGCTGAGGCATTACTTCTGTGCCTATACAACATATCTCATATCAAGAATGGATCCTTTGAAGTATATCTTTCAGAAGCCTATGCCCACTGGCAAGCTGGCCAAATGGAAAATCTTGTTGAGTGAATTCGAAATTGTCTATGTAACTCAAATATCAGTCAAGGGACAGGCACCGACAGACCACCTTGCTGAAAACCCTGTGGGCGGAGAATACGAACCCCTGAAAACGTATTTTCCCAATGAAGAGGTATCATTTGTAGGAGCAGACATTGCTGAATCCTACGATGGTTGGAGAATGTTCTTTGACGGAGCGGCGAACTTCAAAGAAGTCAGCATTGGAGCCGTCTTGGTATTAGAAACTGGTCAGCACTATCCGATATCTGCGAAGCTTAGAGTCTCCTGCACCAACAACATGGCGGAATACGAGGCTTGCATATTAGGACTCAACATGTCCATTGACATGAACATCAAGGAGCTGCTGGTGATCGGTGATTTAGATTTTCTTGTGCACCAGGTACAAGGAGAATGGGCAATCAAGAATTCCAAGATATTACCATATCTACACTATGTGCAGGAATTGAGGAAAAGTTTCACAAAGATAGAGTTTCGACATGTTCCCAGAATTCAGAATGAGTTTGCCGACGCATTGGCCACCTTGTCATCAATGATCAACATCCAGACAAGAACTTCATTGATCCTATCCCAGTAAGGATCCATAGTCAGCCGGAATATTGTGCTGATATTGAAGAAAACATATGGGAAACCTTGGTTCCACGACATCAAAAGGTATCTGACAAAAGGAGAATACTCGGAGCATGTAAACCATACTAAGAAACGCACGCTTCGGAGATTATCCAACAATTTCTTCCACAGCGGAGGAACCATATATAGAAGAACTCCTGATTTGGGATTATTGAGGTGTGTCGACGCGAAAGAAGCTTCTAAGTTGCTAGAAGAGATACATGCCAAAACCTGCGGCCCGCATATGAATGGCTTTGTCTTGACCAAGAAGATACTCGGGGTTGGCTATTTCTGGATGGCCATGGAGACAGATTGCATCTGATATGTTCAAAAATGCTACCAATATCAAGTGCATACAGATATGACAAAGTGCCGTCGAATGAGATCAATGCAACAAACTCATCTGGGCCATTCGCCGCCTGAGGAATGGATGTCATTGGTCCAATCGAGCCCTTCGCCTCAAATGGGCATCACTTCATCTTGGTAGCTATTGATTACTTCACCAAATGGGTCGAAGCAGCATCTTACAAATCAGTGACTAAGAAGGTTGTGGCAAATTTTGTCCACGACCAGATTGTTTGTCGGTTCGGAGTTCCATAATCCATCATCACTGACAATGCTTCCAATCTCAATGGTGATCTGATGAAATCCATGTGTGAGACTTTCAAAATCAAGCTCAAAAATTCCACAACATACAAACCTCAAATGAATGGAGCCGTAGAAGCCGCCAACAAAAATATCAAGAAGATACTAAGGAAAATGGTAGAGAATCGCAAATAGTGGCACGAGAAAATACCATTTGTCTTTCTGGGATACCGTACCACAGTCCGCACATCAACTGGGTCAACACCCTATTTGCTGGTTTATGGTACTGAAGCTGTTATTCCTGCCGAAGTAGTGATTTCTTCCTTGAGGATCATACAAGAAGCTGAGCTCAGCGACGCAGAATGGATAAAGAGCCGTTATGAGTAGCTAGCCCTCATAGATGGAAAAAGGATGAATGCGGTATGTCACGAACAATTTTATCAGAACAGGATGTCCAGAGCCTTCAAAAATAGAGTCAAGCCAAGACAATTCACAGCGGGGCAGCTGGTGTTGAAGAAGATCCTTTCCGCATCAGGATGAAGCCAAAGGGAAATTCTCTCCCAACTAGAAAGGTCCTAACATGGTTCACAGAGTATTGACAAGGGGATCCCTCATACTCGCAGAAATGGACGGAGAAGTATGGCCAATACCAATCAATTCAGATGCAGTCAAGCGATATTATGTGCAACTATTTATGTTTTTCGCATATGATGTAATTGAACTATGCTCGACCTGATTCCCATTTAAGAGGGGATATATAGGAAGCCCTGTGGGTTCGGTCACAATTCAATAAAAATTTTATTTTTTCCACCATCAGAATCTGGGGCATAATTTTGAGGAGGACCCTCAAAATTCCGAAGCAAGTTCAGCCGATCACAACATATACAGCAGTCAGAAATGTTTGTCCGTCTAACTGGGGCAGAATTTTGAGGAGGACCCTCCAAATTCTACGATAGGAGAAGTCGCAATGTCTCAGACCATGTCACAGTCACTGGTTCATCTAACCAATTTTCTAAACAACATATTTTTTACTATGACTTTGAAAACTACGCATGCTTGCTTTTGAAATAACTTTGTTTAGCAAACTCTACCCCTAATGATTTGAACAGGATCTTCAGACCGAGCAAAGCAACTCAAGCAAGCCGACGGAGGCACGAACCGACCTCCCTCTTACAGAACTCACAATTTTTCTTTGAATGCAGGAACAAGGAATATGCACGCCTCGAAATCATAACCTTCATAACAACAACGATACTGAATCCACTTCCAGCTAAGAAATACTCTGCTATCACCTACTATCTATTCTTTTTGCATGAGACTAAGCTCTGTTTCAACCTTGCATGAGGCTAAGCCCTGCCTCTATATTTGCATAAAGGCTAAGCACTGCCTTCAATTCTGCATGAGGATAAGCCCTGCCTCCATATTTGCATAAGGCTAAGCGTTGCCTTCTCTTTGCATGAGAATAAGCTCTGTCTCAATATTTCATGAGGCTAAGCCCCTGGCTCCATATTGGCATAAAGGCTAAGCACTGCCTTCAATTCTGCATGAGGCTAAGCCCTGCCTCCATATTTGCATAAAGGGTAAGCACTGCCTTCAATTCTGCATGAGGCTAAGCCCTGCCTCCATATTTGCATAAGTCTAAGCGTTACCTTCTCTTTGCATGAGACTAAGCTTTGTCTCAATCTTGCATGAGACTAAGCCCTGCCTTCATATTTGCATAAGGCTAAGCGTTGACTTCAAATCTTGTATGAGGCTAAGCCCTGCCTCCATATTTACATAAAGGCTAAGCACTGCCTTCAATTCTTCATGAGGCTAAGCCATGCCTCCATATCTGCATAAGGCTAAGCTCTGTCTTCCACTTGCATGGGACTAAGCCCTGTCCCAAAATCTTGTATGAGACTAAGCCCTATCTCCATATCTGCATGAGACTAAGCCCTGCCTCTCCATTTTCATAAGGCTAAGCACTGCCTTCCATCTGCATGGGACTAAGCCCTGTCCCGAATCTTGCATGAGGCTAAGCCCTGCCTCCATATTTGCATAAGGCTAAGCACTGCCTTCCATCTGCATGGGACTAAGCCCTGTCCCGAATCTTGCATGAGGCTAAGCACTGCCTCCTATTTGCATAAGGCCAATCATTGCCATTTTATTTTCCTAGACTAAGCACTGTCTCTCCGACACTAACTATTTTCTCTTTTTTTGGGCTAAGCCCTACCCTCAACTTCACAAGACTAAGCCACACACATGTAATTTCACATAGAAATTAAGTTGGGGATTCCTATTCCCTCAAGTCAAGGTTAAACCAAGCACTTACCTCAAATTTGCAGGCCACTCACTGCTCAATTACCACTTTTCCTTTCGAATTTGCCTCTAACCTGCTCGAATGTAATCATAATTAGTTTAATATCATTAATTTATGCTAAAGGAACTAACTTTACTGAAAATCATATTTTCCTAAGTTTTCTCAAAAAAAGTTAAAACCCGACCCTGGGCCCGCTTGGTCCAAACTCGGGGTTCGGACCAAAGTTTGTTTACCCATTTATCCCCAAGCCCCAATATGCAATTAGTTTTTTGAAATCCGAACCCAATTCGAGGTCAAAATTCAATTTTTAAAAAATTCTCTAATTCTACCCAAACCCCAAATTTCTACCATGAAAATTCTTAAGTTTTGATTGAAAGGTGATAAAAAACATTGGGTAATTGAAAGAGAGGAGTTTAGAATTGTTTACCAAAACTTTGGGGATGAACTTGTGGGTTGAAAATCACTTCTAGGTCTTTTTAGTTCGAAAAATATGAAGAAAATGGGCTGGAGTTCTCATTAAAGTGAATTCACTGCTCGACCCTCGCACCTGCGGTGCTTGGGCCGCATATGCGCATCCGTACGTGCGGGCAGGGGGCCGCTCCTGCGAAAATGGGACTGGGCCCTTGGGGCTGTATCTGCGGATGGGTTTCCGTTCCTGCGGTCCCGCTCCTGCGATGAGGAGTCCGCATCTGCGGAACAAGGAACACTAGTCAGGGCCACACCTGCGGGAAGGCACTCGTACTTGCGGCCAAAGGATCGCAGGTGCGGGCACACCAAAACTGGTGCACCAACAGATTTTACAAGTTCAAAATATCCCGAAGCCTACCCGAAACTCACCCGAGCCCTCGGGGTTCTAAACCAAACATGCACGCAAGTCAAAAAACATCACATGGACTTGCTCGTGCGATCAAATTACGAAAATAATATCTAAAACTACGAATTTAACCTCAAAACTCATGATTTTTCTCAAGAACACTTCGATTTCACTATTTCTCAACCGGACGTCCGAATCACGTGAACTCAACTCCGATTCTCACCAAATTTCATAGATAGGACTTAAATATCATAACAAACCTGTACCGGGCTCCGGAACCAAAATACGGGTCCGATACCAATGAGTTCAAACATTAATTCATTTCTTTATTTCCTTAAATCCAGCAAAATAATTTCTAAGGCTAGGGACCTCGGAATCCAATTCCGGGCATACGCCCAAGTCCCATATTTTTCTGCGGACCTTCCGAGATCGTCGAACATGGATCCGGTCCGTTCACTGAAAATGTTGAACCAAGTCAACTAAAACCAAATTTTAAATTCCAAAAATTATTATTATTCATATTTTCACATAAAAGCTTTCCGGTTTCACACCCGGACCGCCACACAAATAGAGGTAAATAAAATTAATCTTTTTAAGGCTAATGAGCCTGGAACAGGGTCTTAATTTATAAGATCACCCTTTGGGTCATCACAAGACACCTATTTGTTTTACTATCCTAATACTCCTTGCCTATTAACTTGGTAATCCCATAAGCTTCAGGCTCCTTGTTTCCTATTAACAAGTCACCCTGCCCCAATGTATTATGTGACAATTTGCAGCATTATCCTGTTTCTCGAATTCTTGCATCCCCTATATTGACATGACCATTATGTGATCATTTTGTAGTGTTTGCAAATGCTTTTCCAAATCTGTTACTTTATTACTATTTTCATTAGTTGTTCCTTTTTATGAGTCTCTAATTCTTGGCCGGCTGAAATCAAAGGCCCCCTAAAGATTCTCCATTAACCTCCCTAGTGTGAGCACTGCTCGGGGTCTATTTTAAGACCCTTGTGAACTCTGACACACTAGGGTCTAAGGTTCTTTGACCACTTTGTCCTAATTGCTCAATTTTGACCCCTTTCCACCTATTGAATAAACCAACTAGCTTGTGTAAATGGCTATTTTCTGGATCTTTTGATCAACTATAGCTACTGATTTTGTCTATCTTGTGTAAATGAAAATTGCTTTCTGGGTTTGATCAACTGTGATTTCTGGGTCGTGGTGAAACCTGTATGGATACAAAATTGAAGGCCTGGCTGGGGTAGGTATACTTTGGGCCTGTCTTAGGCCCACTATAGTTATTTTGTAACTTTGTTATTTATTCCGTTCATTGGGCCTGTAATAATTGTGTAATAACAATTGGGGTATTAGTAAAATCGAGAAAATGGGTCTATTCAAATGTTTGCATGAAAATGGTAGAAATCCTGCCGATAGGCGTTTGATTCGTTCAACATGTTCTGTTCCTATGTGTTTGTTAGATAACCTGCATATAGGACTTGAGTGCTTAATTTGTTCAACATGTTCTGCTCCTATGTGTTTTATTAGATATCATGCCTATAGAAAATAAAATGTCATTGACCATTCTTTCAATTTGTATAACTGCAGCATACTCATTAGATACCATGACCATAGGATTATACTAGCTTATGTTCTATTGATCTTCATCTAGAAATCATGCATATAGGACCTTAATTGGTTAATTTGGTATTGTTATCATACTGCTCACCTAGAAGACATGCCTATAAGGGCTAAGTATAAAATATCAGTTTCAATCGTTAATAGCTAGAAATCCTGCCTATAGGTATTACCACTCACCTTAAAGTGTTAATACTGAACTTTCAAACACTGTTTCATTGCTTAGCCATGCCACTATTAGAAAGCATGCCCATAGGATCAAACTTAGTAATTTTGAGTATTTCCAATGGTTATCACTGCAAATTACTGCGTAAATCACCTATATATCATGTCTACAAGTTTAAAGTGGCACCTTGCATTTGAAACTGCCTGCACGTTTGAATCCGAGGTCACACAGAAACCATGTCTACAGGGCTTAATGACTTTAATTTGCCTCAATTCTGAAACTGTCTAACGCCTAATGTGAGAATTTGTTCATGTGAATTTGTTGTCTAAGTGTTGAGGCTAACTTGAGCCCTTAATTGCTTTTACATGAAGTCCAACTTGTTTTGTATGTCTCCTAGTTTTATCATTTTTGAGCAGCCTAAGTTAAGTCTAGAACCATCCAAAATAGAGGTCCAAACGCCTCCTGGGCCATAGGCATGGGACGGCTAATGCACGCATAAGGCACAGTTTAGAATTTATTATTGCGCTTTAGGTAAAAACATAAAGATAGTAATCAGGTAGCAGGAGATGATAGTTTGTGCCTGCTGAATAATACGAGTAACACCCCATCTCGAGGGAGTTACAAAGTATTATTTATGTTGCACGGGGTGATCCTTTAGGCTAAAAAACTTAGGACCCCCCATCTTGTCTTAAAATCAATTATTTGTGTTTATTCAGGGACTTTTGATAATAAATGCCCAAACTTCTTGTTTATCTCTCTGTTTATTTGACTAATTCATCTAATTCAAGTTCGGGTGGGACCCACAGTTATGGACCTCGAAGAGTGCCTAACACCTTCTCCCTACCCTTACTCCCTCGCTTACTTTATTACAATTTTCACATTGCTCGAACTAACTTCTTCCTTGTTTTTCTTTTCATGTCTTTACTTTCTATTTTAATACTGCATTTATTGTTTTCATCATGAAAATATTTGACAATGTATTGTTTTATCTTTTGCATAAAGCATGCTCCACATCATATTGCACTCATGCGTAATTAATACCATAGCGGCGCTTGATGAGTGTCCTCACTCTTCCTAAATCACCCTTTAATTTTGGAAATGCTTATTTGTGGTAAAACTAGTCGATCAGCGGTGCAGTCTACGGTTCCGTGCCTTTCCCTCTCAAGTTGTCTGCTTGAGGGTACCGGTCTAGACTCTTCTAGAAACCCCACTCTAAATATTAACTGTGCATGCATCATGTTCGAACCTAGTATAGGTTAGAATGCTGTCCGCGTATTAACCCACTAAGGAAAGCCTTGTCCAAAACCCACCGGGATTTTCATAATCCCAATGGACACAATCACGATATGTGCATTATTTGGAGAAAACATACTTATTTGTTGATCATTAATGTGTAAATAGTCAAATATGGAGGGGAAAGGGATAACTTTAATTATTTTGCGGAAATGAGGCATGAAGTCCCCAAGTTCGGCATGGTTCAAAATATCCCACCTTTGATGCTAGATTGGTGGGAAAATCTCTCACCAAGTGACAAAAATCATGTGAAAAGAGTCCTGGGAATTTACCCTCCTTGTTAGACATTCAGCCAAACAATGTATTAATTGAGGCCGCCACCATGTTTTGGGATGAGAAGAGAGTCGTATTCTATTTTGGCGACATGGAAATGACTTCCCTTTTAGAAGAAATAGGAGGCTTCACTGGGCTCCCATGGGATAGCCCTAGATTGTTGGTACCAGAAAATCGCACTTCTCGAGGTTTCATGAAAATGATGGGTTTCAGGAAAAATGATGAGTTAGTCTGTCTGAAGAAATCTTACATACCATTCGATTTCTTTTATGAGTGTTATGGAACAACAAGTCATATCGCCTTTATCATGATGAGTTTTCCATCACTTCTTTGGGTTGGCCTCACCGTCGGGTTTTTCTATTCATTATCTGTTTTCTGGGGATGATGGTATTTCCAATACAAGGAGAAAGGATCCACACTAGCCTAGTTATGGTCACTAAGACCCTAATGTATGGGATTGAGGAGCAAACTTATACTATTGTCCCTATGATTTTGGCTGAGATGTAACGGGCCTTAGACCGTTGCCAAAAAGGGTATAGGCATTTCGAGGGTTGCAATCTGTTGCTGCAAGTATGGTTGTTAGAACACCTTCAGAGAGGATAATACCATCAAGAACTTCACGACCATGGAATGACCACATAGCCTATCACCATATTAAGAGAATGACTTTTATCCTAGACAAGTTTGCACAATCGAGAAGCACTGTGAGCTGGGTACATTTCTTTAGCAATTTGATCGATGACAAGGTACGTTAGATGTTTGAGTGGTTCCCTAGCAGTGAATTCAGCGTCAGATGGAGGTATGTTCCTCATCTAGTGCTAATCGGATTGAGGGGAATCTATCCTTATGCTCATATCAGGGTTATGAGGCAAGCTGGGAGAAAACAGGTTATACCGCGAGTTTCCAAAATGGTTCAGTACAAAGAAGACTTCTAGGGGAATGCCATTCCATTCAAGTTCGAGGCATAACACATGTGGCATCAAAACATTGTTGTGGAGAAAGATACCATCGAGCCAGATCGGCATCATGCCGTCCATGTGCACTTATACCCATCATGGTTGGTTGATGACATAGCGGGAGAGGTCAGGCCAGGGGTTAATTTGAGGAATAGGGTCATAGACAACGCTGCTGAAGCACAATTAAAATACAGGAGGTTGCACAAAAGGGTTTTCGAGTCTGAAGCCAGGCATTTGGAACAACATAAAGTGGACATGGAAGCAATCAACGAATGTAGAGGAATCAATACTAACTCAACAGAGAGGTTGGAGTATTTGGAGCAGGGTTTGATGGAACTTGAGGGAAAGATGACGAAAAGGATCTCGGATCATCAGAATGCAGAGGGAAATAAAGGAGGGCACCTAGCAACAAGATATCTGCTGTTGGACATGAGCGACCTAGGGAACCTGATTGATGGAGCAAAGAAGGCCAAGCTTGGAGAAGGTCCCCTTGGGACCAAATAGATTAGGAATGATATTTTACTTGTTTTCTAGATTCATTTTATATTTCTATTGTAATAAGGCAAATGCCATTAGTGACTCTTTATAATTATTGTCGTTTTAGTAGAGATTTGGTCTATTTATCATATTAATGAAATGACGCAGTTATTAGCATTGAGTTTTCTCCAAATATATATGTCGCTAGGCCTACCTCGGGAACAATGAGGTCCCCAAATTAGGACACGAATTTATAATTCCGCAATACGTGTTTAAATACCGCAAATATCCTTTTAATAATCATTACTAACTTGTTTACCTTTTTGTTTTCTTCTTTTCTTTTGTTTATTCCCATTCCCTAAGGTTGGTTTGTGCATACTGGCATCATCAGCATATCATACCAGATCTAAAGGTCCTCCACTTCCTCCTCCTCCAAGTGATCCTAAAAGCAAGGGAAAAGCTAAAATGGACGATATGAGTGGTATCAGGAAAGACAACGCTACACATACAGAGAATGTCGAGACCTCGGATGGTAGGAGTACTCCGGCACATAATGATTTGGTTTTACGGTTAGAACAGAAGATACCGGAGTTACAAGGAGAGCTTGAGCAGGTCTGTAACTTGGAAAACTTTTCCCTTACCCTGAATGTTCCCGACATCAATCAACAAAATGCCCAAAACCCAGCACCTCCTCAGAACACACAAAACCAACACCCGCAAAATCCTCCTACACCTCATCAATATGCCACGCCTACCCAAAATCCTAATCCTCCACCAGCACCAACTCCTCCACAGCATCACCCGATCCAGTATCCATAAGCCACCACGTACCACACTCCTCAAAACACACCACAACCTACCCCTAACCCCCAAAACTCAACCAACGACCACCACTTTGCCCAAATTCCCGGAGTCCACCAAAGTAACCCTATATACATGGAAACTTTACCTCACACTTCATAACAAAACCCTACTCATCAAGAATATGGCAGAAGAACTCAAGAAGCTTACTAGTCGAGGCAAAGATGTCGAAGGTGGTAAAGGCATCGAAGGTTTGAACTATGAGGATTTGTGTATTTAGTCGGACGTAGAACTGCTATAGGTTTACAAACCTCCTAAGTTCAAAATGTTCGACGGGACAGGTAATCTGAAGGTACATTTGAGAACATATTGTGACAAGCTCGTAGGGGTTGGTAAAGATGAAAGAATCCGCATGAAGTTGTTCATGAGAAGTCTCACTGGATACACCTTTTACTGGTACATCATTCAAAACCCCAAGAAATGGGTTAATCTCAGTAAGCTCCTCGGGCTATTAGTAAAACGGGGTACTCGACCCAAAACATTATTTTATAACTCAAATAGTGTAAATAAGGCTGAGTTTCGGGTCGTTCCGCGAGATTAGCCTCGTTTCCCCTATTTCTGCTTTATCATATATTTCTTAGCCTATTTATGTTGTGTTGGATCGGTTGGTTCGGGTTCGGAGTGGTCGTGGTGAGAACTGAGACACTTAGTCTCTTAAATTGGCTTAATGGTTGGAAAAGTCAACTAGGAGTTGACTTATTGGTAATCGGCCTCGTAATGTATATTTTATGGTTCAAATAGATTCGTTAGGTGATTTGGGACTTAGGAGTGTGTTCGGAATAAAGATTTGATGTCCGTTGTAGAATTAGGCTTGAATTGGCGAAAGCTAGTTTTTGGCAATTTTCGGTTAGCAGTGGAAAATAGGCAATCAGAGGTCGATTCGAGGGTAGGCGTTGGTTGTGTTTAGATGCAAAAGGATAAAGTGATTGCGTGATAACTATGAGTTTCGGAAGAGTATAGAGAGAGATCAGTTTGAGGCTAAGCCGGCGGAGCTATTTTTCGCGGGGTGTCCTGAGGTTGTATGATCCTTATGTTGTTTTGTAGCAAGTTCTCTTTTACCAGTAATTGATATATGTTGAAATTTGAGTTTAGATGACTTGTTTGATCAGTTTCAGGTTGCTAGGGTATTTTCCAAGGTTGACTTGCATTCTGGCTATCATCAGTTGAAGATTGGGGGGCCCGATATCTCGAAGACTGCCTTCAGGACTAGATATGGTCATTATGAGTTTCTGGTTATGTCATTCGGGCTGACCAATGGCCCAGTAGCCTTTATGCACTTGATGCAGAGTGTGTTCCGGCCTTATCTTGACTCCTTCGTCATCGTGTTTGTTGACGATATCTTGGTGTATTCCCGATCTCGGGAGGATCATGAGCAGCATTCGAGAGTTGTGCTTCAAACCTTGAGGGAGAAGAAATTGTATGCAAAATTTTTGAAGTGTGAGTTCTGGCTTGATTCAGTTATGTTGTTGGGGCATGTGGTGTCCAATGAGGGTATTCAGGTTGATCCAAAAAAGATAGAGGCGGTGCAGAGCTAGCCTTGACCGTCATCAGCTACCGAGATTCGCAGTTTCCTTGGTTTGGCAGGGTACTATCGTCGTTTTGTAGAGGGATTTTAATCTATTGTAGCACCTATGACCAGGATGACCTAGAAGGGTGCTCTATTCAGGTGGACTGAGGAGTGTGAGGAGATCTTTCATAAGCTCAAGTTAGCTTTGACTACAGCTCTAGTATTGGTTTTGCCTACGGGTTCAGGTTCTTATACAGTTTACTGTGACGCCTCGAGAGTTGGCCTTGGAGCGGTTTTGATGCAGGACGGTAGGGTGATTGCTACGCATCCAGATCGTTGAAGGTGAACGAGAAGAATTATCCAGTACACGATCTTGAGCTAGCAGCTATTGTCCACACCTTGAAGATTTGGCGTCATTATTTGTATGAAGTGTATTGTGAGATTTTCACTGATCACCAAAGTTTGTAGCATCTGCTTAAGCAGAAGGATCTGAATTTGCATAAGAGGAGATGGTTGGAGATTCTCAAGGAGTATGACCTCACCATTCTATATCATCCGGGGAAGGCCAATGTAGTGGCTGATGCCCCGAGTCGCAGAGTAGAGAGTTTGGGGAGTCTAGCCTACCTTCCAGCAGCAGAGCGACCTTTAGCACTTGATGTTCAGGCTTTAGCGGGTTAGTTGGTGAGATTGGACCTATCAGAGCCCCCGTGGGTATTGGCTTATGTATCCTACAGGTCTTCTCTTTATGATCAGATTAGAGCACGCCAGTATGATGATCCACACTTGATCATTCTTCAGGACAGGGTCCGTTGCGGTGATGCCAGGGATGTGGTTATTGGTGATGATGGGGTCATAAGGATACAGGTCTGGATTTGCGTGCCCAAGGTGGATGGGCTTCGATATTTGATTCTAGCTAAGGCCCATAGTTTGTAGTATTCCATCCACACGGATGCCGCAAAGATGTATCAGGATCTGAGACAACATTATTGGTGGAGGCGGATGAAGAGGCATATTGTTGAGTTCGTGGCTCGGTGTCTCAACTCTCAGCAGGTCAAGTATGAGCACCAGAGACCAGGTGGATTGCTTCAGAGATTAGATATTTTGGAGTGGAAGTGGGAGCGGATCACCACGGACTTCATAGTTGGGCTTCCACGGACATCAAGAAGGTTTGATGCTATATGGGTTATTGTGGATCGGCTGACCAAGTCCGCGCACTTCATTCCCGTTGGTACTACTTATTCTTCAGAGCGGTTAACTGAGATTTATATCAGGGAGATTGTCCGATTGCATGTGGTTCTAGTTTCTATCATTTCCGACAGAGGTACTCAGTTCACATCTCAGTTTTAGAGGGCCGTGCAGAGGGGGTTAGGTACTCAGGTTGAGTTGAGCACAATGTTTCATCCTCAGACCGACGGGCAGTTGGAGCGCACTATTCAGATTCTGGAGGACATGTTGCAGCCGTGTGTTATTGATTTTCGGGGTTCATAGGACCAGTTTCTGCCACTCGCGGAGTTTGCATATAATAATAGTTATCAGTCGAGTATCCATATGGCTCCGTATGAGGCTTTATATGGTAGGAGGTGTAGATCTCCGGTTGGTTGGTTTGAGCCGGGCGAGGATAGGCTATTGGGCACAGACTTGGTTCAGGAGGTGTTGGGTAAGGTGAAGTTGATTCAGGAGCGGCTTCGCACGGCGCAGTCTAGGCAGAAGAGTTATGCAGAACGGAAGGTCCGAGATGTGTCTTTTATGGTTGAGGAGAAGGTTACTGAAGGTGTCACCCATGAAGAGTGTTATGAGGTTCGGGAAGAGGGGAAAGCTGATTCCCCGGTTCATTGGGCCATTTGAGGTGCTTCAGAGGATTGGGGAGGTGGCTTATAGACTTGACTTGCCTCCCCGCTTATCGAGTATTCATCTGGTGTTACATGTTTCGATGCTCCGGAAGTATGTTAGTGACCCGTCTCATGTTTTGGACTTCAGCACGGTTCAGCTCGAAGGTGATATGTCATATGAGGTAGAGTTAGTGGCTATTTTGGGTCGTCAGGTCAGAAAGCTGAGGTCTAAGGATATAGCTTCAGTGAAGGTTCAGTGGAGAGAACAACTGGTGGAGGATGACACCTGGGAGACCTAGCGGGAGATGCAGATCAGATATCCACACTTATTTGAGACTCCAGGTATGTTTCTAGACCCGTTCGAGAACGAACGTTTGTTTAAGAGGGGGAGGATGTAACGACCCGGCTGGTCGTTCCGTGAGATTAGCCCCGTTTCCCCCGTTTCTGCTTTATCGTATATTGCTTAGACTATTTATGTTGTGTTGGGTCGGTTGGTTCGGGTTCGGAGTGGTCGTGGTGAGAACGGAGACACTTAGTCTCTTAAATTGGCTTAATGGTTGGAAAAGTCAACTGGGAGTTGACTTATTGGTAAACGACCTCAGAATGTAGATTTCATGGCTCGGATAGCTTCGGTAGGTGATTTGGGACTTACGAGTGTGTTCGGAATGAAGATTTGATGTCCGATGTAGAATTAGGCTTGAATTGGCGAAAGCTAGTTTTTGGCGATTTCCGGTCGGTAGTGAAAAATAGGCTATCGAGGTCGGAATGGAGTTCCAGAAGTTGGAGCAGGTTCGTAATGTCATTTTGGACGTGTGTGCATATTTTCAGGTCATTCGGACGTGTTTTGGTTGGTTTTGGCATCATTGGCAGAATTTAGAAATTTCAAAGTTCATAAGCTTGAATCCGATGTGATTTTTGTGTTTTGGCGATGTTTTGGGTTTTTCGAAGGCTCGACTAAGCTTGAATAAGGTTATGGGACTTTTTTTTGTTTTTGATTGGGGTCTCGAGGGGCTCGGGATTGAATTCGGATGGATAATAGAGGTTTGGACTTAGGAATTTGCAGCAAAGCTGCTGCTCGTGCCATTTTACTGGTGCCGCACCTGCAGATGGGGAGCCGCAGCTACCATGGTCCTTGCACAGGTTCGGAAGAGGGGGACCTAGACAAGGAGAGTAGGTGCGGACTCCTGGTCCTGCCTACGAGCCCGCAGGTGCGAGAAGAGGGCCGCAGGTGCGGAAGTCCGGACTTAAGTCATTTTTTGCAGGTGCGCACCTGGGACCGCTGGTACGGGTCTGCAGGTGCGGAAATCACTGGGCAGAAAGTATAAATATTTGCCTCCGTCAATTTTTGGCATTTCTCATCACTATTGCATGCGGGTTGAGTCATTTTGAGAGCAATTTGGAGAAGGATTTCGAGGGTCTTCGGTGGAGGTAAGTTTCTCGGACTAAAAACTCGATTCTATGTTATTATGTGACGGATTAGGCTTGGAATTAGTGGATTTAATAGCATAAATTCGGGGTTTAGGGATTGGGAAATTGAGTATTATAATTAAGGAATTTAGGGGTCAATTGTGGTCGGATTTTGATGCATTTTATATGTGTAGACTCGGGAAAGGATGAGGATTCCTGTGATGTGATTTTTATCAAAGTACGAGTTGTGGGCCCGGGGGTTCGGGATTGGCCAATTTCAGGAATTGTGCCTAAAATTTGTAGTTTTCGATTGGGCCTTGTTCCTTTAGAGTATATTGATAATGTTAATCTGGTTTGGTTAGATTCGGAGCAGTTAGGAGCCGATTCGAGAGGTAAGAGCATCGTGGATTAGTATTTGGGCCGGGTTGAGGTAAGTAATGACTATAAATCTTGTCCTGAGGGTATGAAACCCCGGACTTCATATTTTCTCACTAGTTTTGGAGTGGCGCACCTGCCGGTTAACGAGTGTATAGCGTGCACTAATTTGGATTTGGACTTGTTCCTTTCTGCGGCAACTATTGAGTTGCGTATTTTACTCTAAATCATATGTTAAAAATTGTGTTCTAAAACTATTGATACATTTGGGCTGTAAGCCATGTTTGGGGCCTTGCGCCGACTTGTTTAGACCCCTTGGGGGCTGTTTACTGTTATTTCCTCACTGTGTTGACTTATGATTTACACTCAGTCATATTATGCTTAACTTTTTTCGAAACTCAACCTTATTTACACTATTTGAGTAATAAAATGATGTTTTGGGTCGAGTACCCCGTTTTACTGATAGCTCGAGGGGCTTACTGAGAGTTTCTAACTGAGTGAGGCCGAGGGTCTGATTGTGAGGATATGAGATGCCACGAGGTGGCTTGATTTTTAGTGCTTGGGATGAAGGAACCCCTCCGGAGTCTGTACACACCCCCAGTGAGTGCAGGTACCTACTGAGTGCGAGTGTCGAGTGCCGAGTGACAAGTGATTGGGAGGCATGAGTGACAGTGAGGTTGCCCCAGGGGCTGATACTGAGTGATTGTGAGGTATGCTGAGTGACTGATTTCTGAGTGATGTTTTGCCCGAGGGGCAATTTATGATTCATGTTTTGGCCCGATGGGCTATTTATGATTTATTTCATTTTACACTAAACTCTTATATATAGTTGGAAAGAAAGGCTGTGCTTATTGTGAACTGATGATTTGATCTTATGTGTTTCTTACTGCTTAGACTTGATTTATTTTCATTACTACTGAATTGGCGTACTCACATTACTCCCTGCACCCCTGTGTGCAGATACAGGTGCTGGTACCGAGTGCTAGTTTTGTTCCTCGCGTGGAGTCGGAATTGGGACCTCGAGGTAGCTGTTCCGCGTCCACAGCATCTCTTTCCCATTTTCTTGTTTTATATTTAGTTCCTCGTTCCGAGTCTTGATGTATTATGACTGTAGGGTTATTTTGTACTACTCGTAGATGCTCATGACGGTTGACTCCAGGTTTTGGGGTAGTGTGTAAATTGTTTATTTCACTTTGTTGCTTTAAACTGCTTAAGTGAAAGAATTGTTTTTTAAAAGATCGGAATAGTTTTGGAAATTATGAAATATTATGTCAGTATGTAAATGTTGGCTATCCTAGTTCCATGATAGGCGCCATCACGACTGGTTTAGGGTTTGGGGCCATGACAGTTAACTGGGTAAGTAAGGCGTCAGATTTTATGAACCGGTTCAGGTTCAATACAGAAAATGCGCCAGACGTCTTCTATATTAAGAATCTTAAGAAGAAGCCAACAGAAACTTTTCGCGAGTATGCTACTCGGTGGAGGTTAGAAGCTGCGAAAGTAAGGCCAACATTGGAAGAAGAGCAAATGAACAAGTACTTTGTCCGAGCTCAGGATCCGCAATATTACGAGAGGTTGATGGTTAAAACATAAATTTTCCAACATCATCAAATTGGGAGAAAGAATAGAAGAGGGAATTAAGAGCGGATTGGTAACAAATTTTAAGGCACTCCAGGCTACGAACAAAGCCTTGCAGTCGGGCGGTATATCTAAAAAGAAGGAAGTAGGGGCAGTAATGGTAGCCCAAGGTTTGAAGTCTCCTCTCATATAACAAACACATCCACCCACATATCAGGCTTCACCTCCTAGATATCAACAACCCTCCACCGCTTACCATACTTACAACACTCAGCCATCATACTACCACTCACCATCAGCCCGCCAAAATTACCAAAAACCCAGTCCAAATTTCGACCGCAGACCGCGCAAAAAATACACTCCTATTTCTGAACCCATCAACCAGTTGTATGAGAGACTGAAAGCTACCAGTTATGTCACTCCCGTTCCCGCTGTTTCCATGGAAAATTCCTCTCAGTATGTCAACCCAAACAAGAATGTGCCTACCATTTGGGCATGAAGGGTCACACTATTGATGAATGTCGCACTCTGAAGGACAAGATCCAGACACTAATTGACACCAAGGTTATACAAGAAAAATAGGTTGCACCTAATGTCCACAACAATCCCCTCCCGGATCACAGGGGCGAGGTGGTAAATGTGATAGAAACTGATGAAGAATGGGATTCGCAAGGGTCAATCGGGCTCATTCGGGAAGGGGATGATCCTAAAATACCTCCAATCACTCTCACACCTATTGTGATACAGATACAGTCACCGATTGAAGTTGAGGTAGTCACAACATCTTCGTTCGAGGTTGAAGTAACAACGCCCTCAACCGCGCCAGCTCTGTTTGAAGTAGAAAAGACCACACCCTTCACCGTGATGGTAGCACCTACACCGTCCTTTAAGTCCAATGATATAGCCTAGGATTATGCTGCAGAAGCAAAAGGAAAGGAAAGGAAAAAATGGAATAAACTGATGCAACACAAGGTATGACCAGAACTGGTAGGGTTTACACGCCCGAGTATTTGGGAGGAACAAGTAAAGAAGCCACTTCCAATCAGCCTATCATTGAAACCGGCCCGGACGATATTTGGAGAAAGGCGCAAGCAAGAGAGTATTCTGTGGTTGATCATCTAGGCAAAACCCCTGCTCAGATACCCATTCTGCCACTACTACAAAATTCTAAGGCGCATAGGAATGCATTGATGAAAGTATTGAACGAAGATTATGTTCAACAACATTATTAGTGGAGAGATGGACAATATGGTAGGACAAGTATTGGGAAGCCATAAGATCACTTTCCACGAAGATGAATTGCCGCCGAATGATTAAGCCACAACAGGGCACTGTATATCACAGTGTAGTGCGAAGACAAATTTATTGCCAGGGTCCTGATAGACGGAGGTTCAAGCCTCAATTTCTGTCCATTGACTACTTTGAAGAGATTGGGTAAAGGTTTGCATGAAATATGAGCGTGAAGGCATTTGATGGGTCTCAAAGTTCCATAATTGGGGAAACCAACCTCTGTTTGCTGATAGGCCCCACTTGGTTTGATGTCGAATTTCAAGTGCTAGACATATCCGCCTCATACAATTTGCTGTTGGGACGACCTTGGATACACGCTGCTGGAGCCGTAGCCTATACTCTGCATCAGGTTGTGAAGTTCTAAAGGAACCATCAAGAAATGATCATCCATGGAGATGGGAGTAATCCTATTTACACCAATCAGACTGTTCCAGTTGTGAAGAATAGAAGGAAGTTGGGTAGAGAAACTTACCATCGCATTGAGCGTTTTAACGCGATCGAAAAAAATAAATGGTGGAGTAGAAAAATAGAGAGCATATTGGCATGGGCATAGTATGAAGCTAGTAAGGGTCTCGGAAACAATCTCCAGGGTATCGCCAAAGCAATACAGATAAAGCGTCACGGCACAACATTCGGACTTGGATACTAGTACACCTGGCACGAGTATCAGAATTGGTCGCCACCATGGCGCGGTCCTTATTACCCTCTTAAGCAACCAGTGCCACATTTGAGCCAATCCTTTCATCAGACCGATATGATGTGGGGATCTGAAGAAGATGAAGTTCTAACTGGATTGAGAAATCTATTCTTGGAAGATGAAGATATGAATTACAGTGCAATAGTTGAGGAGGACGGCCTCGTCATTCAGACCGTAGAGAAAGGATCTGTTCTCCTCACCATCGCGGGCCCGCCGAGTTTTGGGGTAGCTTGACTGCTAGCATCATTTACCTTGAAAACAATTTTTATGAGCATTTTAAGACATTTTTTTAGTATTTTGCTTTAAAAAAATTGTTTGAATCGTTAAAATCGCTTTTGTTTGACATCTTGATACTTATCAAGGGTTTTCTATTTTATTATTTATTATTATCCTTTACATTTTTCTCTCTACAACATTATTATTACTTATCCTGATGAACCAATGACCGTGACATGTAATGAGACAACGCAACATAGGGATAGTGACTCAGAGGAAATAGAAGAAGAGGATATAATACTTGACGAAATTGTTAGAGAAGTGGAAAAATTTGAGAACAAGCCTAAGTCCAATTTGGACGAAACCGAGATAGTCAATTTGGAGGATTCCGAAACAGTCAAAGAAACTCGCATAAGCATTCACCTGTCACCATCAGAGAAAGAAGAGTACACTCGTTTCCTGAAAGAGTATGAAGATATTTTCGCATGGTCTTATGATGATATGACTGGTTTGAGCACATCTATAGTGGCCCATAAACTACCTACTAACCCAATGTGTCCGCCTGTAAAGCAGAAGCTTAGAAAGTTCAAGCCAATAAGAGTCTGAAAATCAAAGAAGAGGTCACCAAGAAAATCAAAGCTAAAGTTCTCAGAGTGGTCGAATATCCAACTTGGTTGGCCAACATCGTGCCAGTTTCTAAGAAGGATGGGAAAGTCAGAGTATGTGTCGATTATTGGGACATAAACAGAGCAAGTCCCAAAGATGATTTCCCATCACCCAATATACACATACTGATCGACAACTGTGACAAACATGAACTCCAGTCTTTTGTGGATTGCTTCGTTGGATATCATCAGATTTGGATGGATGAAGAAGATGCCGAGAAGACAACTTTCATTACACCATGGGGGGGGGTGTACTGCTATAAAATGATGCTATTTTGTCTGAATAATGCTGGGGCCACTTATATGAGAGCCATGGCAACCATTTTCCACGACATGATACACAAGGAGATAGAGGTATATGTGGACGACATCATCATCAAATCCAAGAAGGGTATAGATCATATAGCATATTTGAAAAAGTTCTTTGATCGGCTTCGAAGGTATAGTCTGAAACTGAATCCCGCAAAATGTGCTTTTGGGGTCCCTGCCGGAAAGTTGTTAGGATTCATCATCAGTCGCCGAGGATTTGAGAAAGACCCGTCAAAGGTCAAGGCTATCCAGGGCTTTCTACCTCCAAAGAAGAAGAAAGACGTGATGAGTTTCTTGGGGCGTCTCAATTACATCAGCTGCTTCATAGAACAATCGAGCGTGATCTGTGAGCCAATTTTCAAAATGTTAAAGAAGAACACCGCAACAAGTTGGACTGAAGACTGCCAGAAAGCTTTTGACAAAAATCAAATAATATTTGTCCACACCACCAATCCTGGTCCCGCCGGAATATGGTAGACCTATGCTACTCTATCTGTCCGTACTAGATGGAGCTTTCAGTTATGTGTTGGAAGAAAACGACCAGATAGGGAGGAAAGTGCAGACCATATACTATTTGAGTAAGAAGTTCACACCTTACGAGCACGGTATTCTTTGCTGGAATGCACCTGCTGTGCTCTGACATGGATAGCTCAGATATTGAGGCACTACTTCTGTGCCTACACCACATATCTCATATCAAGGATGGATCCTCTGAAATACATCTTCTAGAAACCCATGCCTATATGGAAGATGGCAAAATGGAAGATACTGTTTAGTGAATTTGACATCGTTTATGTAACTCATAAGGCGGTCAAGGTACAGGCCTTAGCAGATCATCTGGCAAAAAATCTTGTAGGAGGAGAATACGAGCCACTAAAAACATATTTTCTCGATGAAGAAGTATCATTTGGAGGAGAAGACATCATTAAAACCTACGACGGTTAGAGAATGTTTTTCGATGGGGCCGTAAATTTCAAAGGAGTGGGCATTGGAGCCGTTTTGGTGTCAGAGATAGGTCAGCATTACTCGGTATCTGCAAAGCTCAGATTTTCGTGCACCAACAATATGGCAGAATATGGGGCTTGCATCTTGGGGCTCAATTTGGCCATTGCCATGATTATCCAGGAATTGCTGGTAATTGGTGATTCAGATCTTCTGGTACATCAGTTTCTTGGAGAGTGGGCCACAAAGAATACCAAAATATTACCATATCTATGTCATGTGCAAGTGTTGATGAAGAGGTTCACAAAGATAGAGTTCAGACATGTCCCGAGAATCTAGAATGAATTACACATTGGCCACTCTGTCCTCCATGATACAACACCCGAACAAGAATTTCATTGACCCTATTCCGGTAAGGATCCATAATCAGCCAACTTATTTGCGCTCACATTGAAGAAGAAATAGATGGGAATCCGTGGTTCCATGACATCAAGTAATACTTGGAAAAAAGAGAGTACCCATAGCATGCAAATCATACTCAGAAATGCACGCTCCGAAGATTATCCAACCATTTCTTCCAAAGTGGTGGAATTTCTGACAGAAGGACTCCAGACCTAGGATTGTTACGGTGTGTTGACACCAAGGAAGCTTCCAAAATATGCTCGAATAGATATATGCCGGAACTTGGGGACCACACATGAACGGTTTCGTATCCAAGAAAATACTGAGAGCAGGATATTTTTGGATGACTATGGAAACAGACTGCATCAGGTATGTATAGAAGTTTCATCAGTTCCAAATACATACAGATATGATACGTGTGCCACCAAATGAACTTAATGCAACAAGTGCACCTTGGCCTTTCCACTTGGGGGATGGATGTCATCGGTTCGATCGAGCCCGCCGCTTTAAATGGGCACAGGTTCATTTTAGTGTCCATAGACTACTTCACAAAATGGGTCGAGGTTGCATCTTACAAAGCCATAACTAAGAAATTCGTCGCAGATTTTGTCAGGGATCGTACTGTTTGCCGATTCGGGGTACCAGAATCAATCATCACCAACAACGCCGCCAACCTCAACTGTGACTTAATGAAAGCTATGTGTGAAACATTCAAAATCAAGCATAATAATTCCACAGCATACATGCCTCAAATGAATGGAGCCGTGGAGGCCGCCAACAAGAATATCAAGAAAATATTGAGAAAGATGGTAGAGAACCATAAGAAATGGCACGAGAAATTACCATTTGCCTTATTGGGGTATCGTACCACAGTCCGCACATCAACCGGGGAAACCCCCTTGTATACGGTAAAATCGGGAAAGTCCGATTTTAATGCTTCTACAGCGTTCCAGGCCTCGACCTCGAATGTATTGGGGCGGAATCCGAAGCTCAACTACGAGGAACATCCCTTGAGGAGGTATATCGAGGGTTCTCGACCCCGAAGCAATGTGGATCGAAGACCATCATGTAAGGGTGGGAAACTCCCAAAAGGCACGTGGTTAAAGCTGACCAAGTACGCAAAATAGTACAAGCTCGTATCGTGGCATTAAATGGATGTACCAGCCATCTCTCTTTTGTAACAATTACACATGTATTATGTTGGGATTCCCCCTCATATATAAAGGGGACCCTTGTCACTTTGTAGGACACATGATATTGAATACAAGAACAAGAACACTCTTTTCTCTCTAACTCAAACATTCTATATCTTTGTTTCATTGATTTATTGCCCTTCATTTATTGTGTCATCAGTTGTTCTTCATTTATTTCTCATTATTAACCACAAAGAGGCCATCTTCGAGGCTTTCAATATTGCTATATCACTCTCAACAGCCCCTTGTCAAGCTCTTGAGCTCGACCTCAAGGTCCATTCCGACTAAGCCTGAGACACCGTCTCTCCACTACTCGGTTTGCGTAATCTCACTGCCCTTCGCTCTTATTTTGTTTTCTCACTTCTCACCTAGCATATACTGCCTAAAAAACTGGAATTAAAATAGCTTATGTATTTTTAGAACCATATAATCAATTATAATTGTAATTACCATTTTCAAGGTAAATAGTTTGGCTCCCACCGTTGGGCTAAAAATAATAGTGATTGTATTAGTGCTGGTGTTCTAAAAACACAAGTTATTCTTTACACTTTTTCTTGTCCAAGAAACCTCAATTTCAGGTCAAAAAATGTCTAACTCAGTAAACGCACATGAAAACAACGGTCCTGAGGATCACGGAGAGAATGGCGCTGCTGCTTCAGGTGCCGGTGTGCCACCGCAAAACCCTGAATGGGCACCAATACAAATCCTCATTGATGAAGGCTCACGCAACGCTCGACATGTCGATGTAAGGTCTCATACAGACGGAAGTGTGCGTGAGGGAGACCAATATGAGGCACAGATGGACCCTACTCAAAGGGAAAGAGAAGGTAGCCTTCACGTCATTTTTGAGATGTTGCAAGCAAAACGAGTGGCTATTGCTCAGCTACAAAGCCATCAAAAAAATCCAAGCACAGCACTACCAGAAACGGCTCCTCGAGTCGAACAGACACCAGAGAGGTCGAGCAATAATGGGTCAGTAGCTACCCCGCCATTATGAAGATGCTCGAAGACCTCGCAAAGAGGACTGAATCGGGCGAAAAGAAGATAAAAGCTAACAAAAATAAAGTGGAGACCTATAACTCGACAGTCGATCAGATCCCGAGCGCACCCCCGATTCTGAAGGGTGTAGATTAAAAAAAGTTTGTGCAAAATCCATTCCCATCAAGTGCAGCCCCGAAGCCCATCCCGAAGAAATTCAGAATGCCCGATCTCCCGAAGTACAACAGGACCTCGGACCCTAATGAGCACATTACTACCTACACTTGTGTCGTGAAAGGGAACGACCTAAGAGATGACGAGATTGAATCCGTCTTGTTGAAAATTTTTGGAGAAACACTATCCAAAGAGGCCATGATGTGGTATCATAACCTGCCCCCAAACTCGATAGATTCATTTTCCATTATGGCAGACTCCTTTGTGATGGAACATGCTGGTGCCATCAAGGTCGCTACAAGGAAATCTGATGTCTTCAAAATCAAACAAAGAGAGAACAAGATGTTTAGGGAGTTCGTATCCCCCTTCTAACTAGAACGAATGGAATTACCACCGGTCTCCGACAATTGGGCAGTACAAGCTTGCGCTCAGGGCTTGAATGAACGAAGCTCGAGAGTGTGAGTAGCATGAGTCTGGGCTCCTCCCCCGTCCTGAGAGATAACTGGTTCCATAGGAAACACACCGACCTGGGCCATACTCTCCATCAAGCCAACCATGCAAGCTAAGGCGTCCTAAAGCACAGGGATAGCAATGAACCCCTCTAAGACCTGAGCTGGTTCTACTAGCTTGGTCGAAACAAGGATATCCTTCTCCTGATCTATCTGATGCTCAACAACAGGTGTTTCTGCATGTGCTTTAGGTTGAGCTCTGCCTCTGCCTCTAGATCTACCTCAGCCCTGGCCCCTACCCCTGGTAGTGGCTGCAACATAGGGCTCCAGCTTCTGAGCAGTTGTAGATTACAACAACACAATACTTAGCAAGGTGGGAAGTAAATTCAACTTCAACAATAGCATTGAACTCAACTCGTCATATGAGAATCTTTCAACATTTAAACCCACTAATCAATCAATAAGTTCTACGTTCTCAACACCAATATCACAATAATCTCAACATAAGAAGTAATTTGAAAGCGAGTAATCAAAGAATTGACAATCTATCTAAGACATGATAGACACAATACACAATACACAAATTAACATAGTACAAGTAAGGCAAGTTCCACCCGCATACTTATCCCATGGCTAACGCATATACACTCATCACCTTACATATACGCCGCCCGAACACATAATTCATATAGAAAATAGTCTTGATTCTACCTTATTTTCCTCAAATCAAGGTTAACCAAGACACTTACCTCTTTTCGGGACAAAATCAACAATCAATCACAACCTTTTCTTTAGAACATGCCTCCAAAAGTATAACATGGATGAAATACTCTCTTGATTGACCTCTTAGTTCAAAAATGTTAATTAGGTCAATCTATGCGAAAAATAGAAATGTGAGCTTTTATAGAAGTATGATAACTAGGGTTTTTAACCTACTATTTACTCTCTTTTTCTTAGGTTTTGGGGCAAAAATGCGTTAAGGTCTTTCCGAAAACTAACTCAAGGTGCTTACTTTCAAGTTTTAGTCAAAATGAAGCAAAGAGGCCAAAACGAACTTAAAAAGGAGCCAATCTTGCACAAGTCCTGAACTCAACTGGAGCGCTGACAATGCCAATTTTACGCTGCAGCGTAAACTCTTCCGCTGAGGCGGATTACTAAGGGCGGCCGCAGAAGTAAGGTTCAGAGAGATGAAATTGGAATCACTTGGATCGCTGACCGCGTCAAAAAAGCTTCGCCACGAAGCCATTAGCGCGGCCACAGAAAAAATTCCGCTGAGAGCAGAAGTGGAAAATCAGAGAACCTGCAACCTTGGGCCAATCATGAAATGTGGTCAGTGTTTATTTTACGCAGCCACTCAATTTCCTAACACTGAGGTGGTAAGAATTCTTCTGGGAGCAGAATCAAGGTTCAGAGAGTTCAAATCAAAGCCAAAGTGAAGAAACGCGGTCCGCAAAATTTTTACACAGTCGCGGTTAAGGATCACGCAGGGACGGTTGCTTTTAAACTGACAATGAAGTCCAGCCCAGGCCAAGTCCAAACCTAAAGAAACACGGTCCGCACTCGTTATTGCACGGCCGCGAAAGCTCTTCCGCTGAGGCGCCATTATTTCGCTGACAGCGGAACCTCCGTAGGGGCATTTTTGTCCAGTAATTTCAACTCTGTATAAATAGTTCTTTTTCACATTTTTAGGTCATCTTTTTTATCAGTGAGCTCATGAGCAGCATCCTTTTTCCTTTTTGAGTAATTTTAGAGTAGCTTTATCTTATAATCTTAGATTTTATCTTTGTATTTAACATTTATGGCTATTATTTCATCTACAACTTTGATTTCTACCTTGATTATGAGTAGCTAGACCCATTAGTTAGGGTTGTGACCCAACCCTAGTGTGGTATTTAATGGGTCTTTAATTTTAGGGCTTGTTTGTTTATGGGTTAGTGATGTTTAACTTGTTTCATGCTTTATCTATTGAGTTGGTGGTTGACTAGGGTTTCATGCTTTAACACTAATTCATACCTTTTTGACTAGGGTTCTTCTTGAGAAAGAGGACCCCAAGTCTAGGTAAAATATGCTAACAAGGAATTGGGGTGAATTCAAGAGATTGATAGCACCAATTAAAGGGTTAAACCTAGAGATATACCCGACTTGAGCCAATTTCACTTGCACTGTTTGAACTCCCAATTAGGCTTGAGAAAGACAATTCGGGAAAAGTCACCCAAACTACTGAGAGGTATAGGGTGAGTGATTGAGTGTGAGGTTACATCACGATCCCAGGTACAACAAGTTTGTCCTAAATTCTAGATCCCATTAGATACTCACCTAGGTGTAAGTCACTTTTCTAGTGCCCTTTATCAATTGAGAAACCCCTTACAAAAACATTATACTTAGCTTCTTCTTAGTAATCAATAGCAATACCATTAAACTAGAATCAAACCAACTTATGACTAGAAGTGTAATTAAAGACAAAATACATAACTAGGTCGGATAGGAACCCAATTCCCATCTTACAACTCCTTGTGGATATCGATCCCGACCTTTCGGGTAAAAGCTACATCGACCCCTCCTTGCCATTCTATAGTGGTGCATGGTTGTAGCCGTTAACTTTTTGGCGTCGCTTCCGAGGAGTTAAAGGGTTTTGGCTATCTATCTGACTAGTTGTGTGTATTATTTTTCTTTCCTTCTATTTTACTAACTTGTGTGTTTTAATCGCTCTAGGTGCCAATGGCTAATCCTCTTGGAAATATTCTCCTGGGGGAGGAGATAGAAGATAATGGTGATGATGAGGTGCATCTAGTACCTCAAGCTCAAAGAAGAGGCCGCCAGGCCAATGAAAATATTCCAGACCCTCCCCCACCTCCTCCAAGAGCATCTCCTCGAGTGCTTCGAAATGAAGGATATGCTAGTGCGATTATTCCACTCTGAATCGGGGCGGGAAATTTCCAGATTACAAATGTGATGTTGACGTTATTGGAGCAGCGAGGGTATTTCACAGGTGCTCCCCATCAGAATGCATATAAACATCTAAAGGTATTTGTGGATACCTATTGGGGAAGCAAACAGACAAACGTGTCGGAGGAAGCATTGAGGCTTAGACTGTTCCCTTTTTCACTTAGAGGAAAGCATTGGACTTGCTTGAAAGACTCCCCAACCATTCCAGCACTACGTGGGAGGAGTTGGCAGACAAGTTTATTGCCAAGTTTTTATTACCTAGACATATGGAAGCCTTAAGGGATGAAATCTTAGCTTTCAAACAGGAACCCAATGAGCCCATTCATGAAATATGGGAGAGATATAGAACTATGGTCAAGGAATGCCCCAATAATGACATGATAGAAGCTATGATCCAACAAACATTTTACCGGGGTATAAACACGACCAATTAATGTGTGGTGAACCAATTAGTTGGGGGGAATTTTATGAAACTATCTTATGATGAAGCATGTGATATTCTTGATGAAATTTCTGACACTTCTTCAGCATGGCAAAGTCGGGCAAATTTTCCTCAAGGTGACCCAAGTGTGATCAATCTTCATAAGGAACTCCAAGACCATGGACAAGCCATCGCTGAGTTAACAACAATTATGAACCAACTTGCCAAAGCACAACTTCAGCAAATTCAAGGACCAAAGCAAGAACATAGAATGGAAAGGGTCAATTTAATGGTCAACATGAGAAGACAACGTGGCCAACAAATGCAAAGCAACAATGATCAAAGTGAGCAAGGTGTAAGTGGTTACAACAATGATGATTCATATGATGACCAGAGTGAGGATGTGATGTATGCAAACAATTATCAAGGACAACGGAGCAATGCTCCAAACCAACAGTGGAGATCTCAAGGGAATAATCAGAATTGGAATAATCAAGGGCAAGGAAACTGGAACAACAACAACTCAAACAACTGGGGGAACAATAATCAGAATTGGGGTGGCAACAACAATTGGAATGGAAATAAAAACATCAATTAGGGTGGAAATGGAAATCGAGGCCCGAGCTTTCAAAGGCCCCCAATGTATCAACAACCCAACAATCCTCCTCCGTATCAATCTCAAGGTCAAAGTTTGTCAAGCAATGATATGGGCCGGATCGAGAATATGTTCTAACATATGATGGAGAGGACTGTCGGTTCTAATGCTCAAATTGCCTCCCACACTACCTCCATCCACAATCTTGAGGTCCAAATGGGTCAAATCTCGCAAACTTTAAACAAGGGGGCATTACCTAGTGACACAGTAGTAAACTCGAAGGGCGGGAAAAATAACAATACTGGGCATGAAATGGCGGTGACCACAAGGAGTGATCTAGGTGGTGAAGCAAGTACCTCCAAGCAAAAGAGAGTTGTGTGTGATGATGAAATAGAAAATGATGATGTTCCTATAGTTGATGATCAAGTGAGTGAAGAGAAATTGAATGGTGAAGTGAGGATTGATATTAATGACAATGAGGAGGAGACGCAAAATGACGTGAACCCATCTAGGGAACACGTAATAGACATATCGGAGCCGGTAGTGCCAAATACCAAGGCTCTTTTGCCAAGGCCTCCTCCGCCTTATCCTCAAAGACTAGCAAAGCTGAAAAGTGAAACTCAATTCAAGAACTTCATATAGATGATGAAGATCTTGTCAATCAACGTGCCATTAGTGGACACTCTTGAGCAAATGTCGGAATACAAGTTTATGAAAGACTTGCTGGCTAAAAAGAGATCTATGGAATGTGAGACCATCAAAATGACTCACCAAGTAAGTGCCATTATGCACTCGATGGCTCCCAAGCTTGAAGATCCCGGCGTATTTTGTCACGACCCAAACTGGAGGATCATGACTAGTACCCGGGCCATACTTGCAGAGCACCAACGTATATTTTATCTAATCTTCTTATTATCTTTAAGGACCAACGAGATCAATATAAGTGGTAGATATGGATTATGAATACCAAAAAATGATAGATAATTGAATGAACATGGATAACATGGGATAACAAGACTGCCAAGAAACTACATATAAGTTAGGAGCTACCACGCTTCTATGAAAGACTATATAACAAAAATCATCCGACAAGGCATACCAAACTATACATAAGCGGACACCTTTCTATGAGCCTCTAAAGGAGCATAAGTAATGAAACATAGTCGGAACAGGGCCCCGACATACCCATAATATCTATAACAAAAATGCATACCAAGACCACGGCAGGTCCGGAGAAGGGATCTCGCCTATAACCGCTGAACTAGAAAGCCTACTGTGGTGGGGGAACTGCATCTACCTATCTATCAGGACCTGCAGCATGACATGCAGTATCCACAAATAAAAAGGACGTCAGTACGAATAATGTACTGAGTATATAAGGCAGGTCAATATAAATATGAACAATAATGTAAAGAGAGGTAGACTTCTAAGAGACAGTAACATGAAATGCATGATACATATATATACATAATATTTTAAAAACATCCGACTCCGTGGGCATCATCATCATCGTATCAACATCCGCCTCTGTGGGCATCATCATCATCATATCATACCCGACCTCAAAGAGGACTCAGTAAACCCAACTGATCAGTGGTTGTACAATAAGTGCCATACCCGGCCGACTATAGTGTGGCTCGATAGAGTAAAATAGATACATATACATAATGCATGTAGGACTCATTAGAATCATGTTCTGAACATTTTGAAGTGGTGTAAGGTCGATATTCTCCGTACACATTATTAGGATTAACTCTTCATCAAGAATATTATAAGAATCAGGAAGTACCAACAACATTGATAACATAATAATAAGAGGAGCAACCTCCACATCAATTGTTCCATAAGAAGGGAAACAATGTAAGTACAACTAGCTTGTAAGAGTAGAGTATCTTTGGAAGCTCGTTCATTGCATTATGTACAATCGGAGTCGTGCAAAAGAAGGAAAGGGATAGCCTCACATACGTTGTATATAATGCCCCAATCTCAAGCTATGCAATTGTCACGATTCCTTAGTCTTCAATAAGAGAAACGACACTATCGTTATCATTTAAGCGTCATAATTATTGTGTATCGACCACAACCTATTTTACGATGAAACGGGAAACACTTACCCTGTATATATGACTTCACACAAGTCAAAAAAATCACCAAACAGCCCAAACAACATCAATAATAATCAAATAGAGCCTCCCAAAACAGTCCACATACAACCTAATAACTTCATACATAAGACGACCACCGTAGTCGTGTTAAACGACCCGGAAATATTACAAAGAACGACCAGCCCACAACCCTACATCTATATGGTGTTTCTCCACACTCTTCCTCCTCCAAAACTCCAAAATACAGTAGTAAAACACGCAGCCCAACAACAATACAAGACAATCCGCAAAACAGTCTGCTATAAGTGAATAACTCGAACTCACGGCTTCCGATCACCGTCCCGTGAGTTCTTACAAGTATAAAACAAATTATCATAAATTTACAGCACAAAAAAATGGATGAAAGAGAGCAGTAAACTCACCTTACTTTCTGGATAACTCAGCACTTATCTTGGTTCTTCAAACTCTAGGGTTTACCCCCAATTTGAAGTTGAAAGAGAGGGAAAATCAATTAGGGTTTGTGGATAATTTTTGGGAGGAAGTTTGCAGGGGTTTAGGTCTGATTATTTGTGAAATATAATGAGGGATATATTTCTATATAATCCTTTAATGGGCTCTTTGGATGACCCGAAATTGCCTCTTTTTGGGCTATCATTTAACCAAGTAGATGACCCACCTACTTGTCACCTAGACTCTTGTGCAGTCTCGCGAAAGTATCTATATCTATATACTCCAATGTCGTATTGATAAGCGGTTTAATGCGTTGGAAACTAGACTCATAGATCTTCAATTTGGAGGGTATATCATCCTGTAATTCCAAGTATATTAGGATAAAAGCTTAATAACATTTGATCTAAAATTTAAGTAAAACTATGAACCTAAGTTGCGACAACTCTTGTCAACTTTTGTTTCATAACGCGTTTGACTTCAAGACTATGATAAGGATATTATATGATTCAAATACCTTAAAACACGACCTCTTGAGAATATCAAGCACCCCTAGGTTTAGCCAAAAATACAAGTTACAACATCCTTGATTCGTTTAACTTTTAATATGTGTTAATCACTCCTATACACTCTTGTATCATTTAATATCAATAGGATTAACTTCTTATCATCTCGAAGATAATCTCTTCTCATGTTTACGTCGATTAACTTATGGCATGAGCCAACGTACGTTAATATGGGTTGTAACACCCTCCCCCTTTAGGAGCATTTATCCTCGAATGTAAGTGTTTAGGGGGAGCCTAACTCATCGTGGATTCAAACGGAAATTTCCGGCCCATTTTTCTCCTATAAAATGGATACTAGACAAACTTACAAGCAGTTAAACCCAACGTATTGCCTTGCAAGGCTAGGCAAAGCATTATGGATATGTACACTATCTGCATATCACCATTGCGTATTAAGGAAGAGTACTCTCAAGCTATTGTTTACCTCATAGAGCTGTTTCACCTTCTAATGCATCCTGCGTCCCCTCGGCATCCTTGTTATCTTGAATCTGGAACAAGTGAGGGTATTTAGACTTTATCTGCTCTTCTGCTTCCCAAGTAATTTCTTCCCTATTCTTGTTCCTCCACAATACTTCGACGGAAGCTACATCCTTTGTTCTTAGATTTCGGACTTGTCGATCTAATATAGCTACTGTCACTTCTTCATATGATAGATCCTCTGTAACTTGTACATCTTTGATAGGGACGACTCGAGAAGGGTCTCCAATACATTTCCTTAACATAGATACATGGAATACCGGGTGGACAAATTCTAATTCGGATGGAAATTCTAACTCATAAGAAACTTGTCCAATTCATCAGAGAATTTTGTACGGACCGATATACCGTGGACTCAGCTTACCCTTCTTCCCAAAACACATAACACCCTTCATCGGCGAGATCCTCAGGAAAACCCAATTACCAACCTCGAACTCCAAATCACGACATCGGACATCAGAATAAGACTTTTGCCTGCTTTGTGCCGTCCTTAGCTGCTCTTGTATCAGTTTCACCTTCTCAATGGCTTAGTGAATCAAATCTGGCCCATATAGTTCTGTTTCACCGACTTCAAACCATCCAAGTGGTGATCAACATCTCCTCCCATATAGTGCCTCGTACGGGGCCATTTTAATACTGGAATGATAGCTATTTATGTAGGCAAATTCTATAAGTGGAAGATGGTCATCCCAATTCCCCTTGAAATCCAGAACACATGCTCGTAACATATCTTCAAGTGTTTGAATGGTACGTTCAGCCTGTCCGCCAGTCTGTGGATGGAATGCAGTGCTGAGATTCACTTGTGTGCCTAAACCCTTCTGAAAAGACCTCCAAAAGTTAGCCGCAAATTGCGCTCCTCGGTTTGATATAATAGATATCGGTACACCATGAAGCCTAACAATCTCCTTGATATATAACTTTGCATAATCTTCAGCTGTGTAAGTTGTCTTAACTGGCAGAAAATGGGCACATTTTGTAAGTCGATCAACTATCACCCATATGGAGTCAAACTTATGATAAGAGCGAGGCAATCCAATAATGAAGTCCATATTAATCACCTCCCATTTCCAGGTCGGAATCTCTATATTCTGAAGCAATCCACTAGGTTTCTGATGTTCGATTTTTACTTGTTGACAATTAGGACCCTGGGCGACAAATTATGCAATAGACTTTTTCATGTTATCCCACCAATACTGCTCCTTAACATCATGATACATCTTTGTCGAGCCGGGATGGATGGAATATCGGGATTGATGAATCTCAATCATAATCTTCTCTCTCAACCCTGCCACATCAGTCACACATAACCGGCCCTGGTATCTCAGTGCCCCATCTTCTCCGATCTCAAAAGCCATAATTTTACACTGTTGAATGCTCTCTCTCAATCGTACTAAGGTAGGGTCTTCATATTGCTGTTCTTTTACCTCGGCTACCAAAGATGATTCTGATGTATTCTGTACAGTAACCCCTCCTTCATTAGAGTCTAACAATCTAATTGTCATATTCGCTAGCTGATGAAGCTCATTAGTCAACCCCTGTCTACTTGCCTCAATGTGTACTAAGCTTCCCATTGACTTACGACTGAGAGCGTCTGCCACAACATTGGCTTTACCGGGATGGTACAATATTTCGACATTGTAATCTTTCAGTAATTCAAGCCACCTACGCTGCCTCAAATTCAACTCCTTCTGCTTGAAGATGTATTGTAAAATCTTGTGATCTGTGTAGATGTCAACATAGATGCCGTATAAGTAGTGCCACCATATCTTCAAAGCATATATTACTGCAGCCAATTCCAAATCATAGGTCGGGTAATTCTTTTCATGCTTCTTCAATTATCTTGATGCATAAGCAATCACCTTCCCATGTTGTATCAATACGCACCCCAAACCTATACTTGAGGCATCACAATATACCACATAACCTTCTATTCCTTCTGGGAGAGTGAGCACTGGTACAGATATCAATCGATTCTTTAACTCCTGAAAACTTCGTTCACAAGCGTCAGACCACTGGAACTTAGTAGCTTTCTGTGTTAACCTAGTCAATGGTGATGATATAGAGGAAAACCCTTCTACAAATCGCCTATAATATCCTGTTAGCCCCAGGAAGCTGCGGACTTCTGATGGTGTTGTAGGTCTCGGCCAATTCTTTACTGCATCGATCTTTTAAGTGTCAACACTAATACCCTCATCAGATATCACATGGCCAAGGAATGCTACTGAGTTCAGCCAAAATTCACATTTGGAGAGCTTAGCATATAACTTACGGTCCTGAAGCATCTGTAATACTATCCGCAAGTGGCCCGCATGTTCCGCCTCCGAACGAGAATACACCAAAATGTCATCAATGAGTACGATCATGAACACATCAAGTTAGGGACTGAATACAGTATTCATGAGATCCATAAAAGCTGCTGGGGCATTTGTTAGCCCAAACGACATCACCAAGAACTCAAAGTGCCCATATCTTGTCCGGAAGGCCGTCTTTGGAATATCCGTCTCCTTAACCCTCACCTGATGATACCCTGAATGTAAGTCAATCTTGGAGATATACTTGGCACCCTGGAGTTGGTCAAACAAGTCGTCAATCCTTGGAAGTGGATACTTGTTCTTTATAGTAAACTTATTCAACTATCGATAGTCGATACACATCCGTAACGACCCGTCTTTCTTCCGCACAAAAAGGACTGGCGCACCCCAAGGTGAAGTGCTAGGCCTAATGAAGCCCTTATCCAGCAAGTCCTTCAACTGCGTCTTCAGCTCACGCAACTCTACCGGGGCCATCCTATATGGAGGAATAGATATGGGTTGAGTGTCAAGCAATACATCAATGCTAAATTCAATCTCGCTTTCAAGTGGAAGGCCTGGAAGTTCATCTGGGAAAACATCTGGAAATTTATTGACCACGGGGATTGATTGTAGAGTAGGCGGCTTTGTCTCCGCATCCCTAGCGCGAACGAGATAAAAAATGTACCCTTTTGAGATCATATTACTTGTCTTAAGATAGGAAATAAACCTACCTTTCGGCGTAGCAATGTTCCCTTTCCATTCGATGATGGGTTCATTAGGAAATTGAAACCTAACTATCTTCGTACGACAATCAACATTTGCATAGCATAAGGACAACCAGTCCATTCCCATTATCACGTCAAAATCAACCATTTATAATTCAAATAAATTCGCCGAGCTTTGACGACTACAAATCATCACTGTGCAACCTTTATATACCCTTCTAGCAATCACAGAATCTCCTATCGGAGTAGATACCGCAAGTGGTTTACTTATCAATTCAGGTTCAACGCCAAACTTATTAGCCACAAAAGGTGTAACATATGATAATGTAGATCCCGGATCAATCAACGCATATACATCGTAAGAAAACACAGACAATATACCTGTAACAACATCCTAAGACGACTCGAGATCCTGTCGACCTACTAGAGCGTAGGTTCGATATTGAGCACCACTCGAACTCGGCACTGCACCTCTACCTCTACCACGACCTGTCAACTGCTGAAAACTCCGTGCTGGAGGTCAAACTGATGAGGAAGAATCAGACACAGATCTAGTTGGCTGAGCCATACCACCACCTTCTCTATTAGGAAAATCCCGCTTAATATGGCCAGGTTGTCCGAAAGAGTAGCACGCATCAAAACCTCGACGGCACAGTCCAAAGTGGGCCTTGCCACACTGATCACAATGGGGTGTTGGAGTCTCATCTGACTAGTATCCCTATGATATTGCGAGCCTGATGCCCGCGAACTCTGACCTGGACCAGAATAGGTTAATCGATCATACCGAGGCCTCTGAAACTGTGGAGGAGCACTAGCTACAGGTGGTGCCGAACTCCTCAAAAACTGGGGCCTAACACTACCTATGAAGTCATGAGAATACCCTATAAACCTTGCCCTCTTGTGCTGGCCCCTATCCTGCTCTCTATCTGCCCTTTGCTGGCGCTTAAGATCCTCTAGGGTCTGAGCATAAGCCTGAATATGGGAAATATCCATGCCCTCCACCAAGGAGGCTATCGTGCACTCATTTATCAGATGTGGTCCCAACCCGTTCACGAACATATGCACCCTATCACTCATCTCGGCCACCATATGAGGAGCATACCTTGCTAAAGAATCAAACTGCATGCTATACTCTCGCACACTCATATTACCTTGTCTAAGGTTCAAGAACTTATCAGCTCTAGCTCGTCATATCTCAACGGGAAAATAGTGACGAAGAAAGGCCTCAGAAAATTCCTTCCACATAGCTGGAGGGGCATTCAGACCCCTGGATCTCTCCCAACTATCATACCAGAAAACCGTTAAATCCCGTAACCGATATAAGGCCAACTCTATTGCCTCTATATCTGTAGCATGCATAACCCGTAGTGTACGATGAACCTGGTCAATAAAAGTCTGTGGGTCCTTCTTGGGGTCTGATCCGGTAACACTGGAGGGTCTAGATTTATAAAATCACGATCTCTCATATTATCCGATTTATCAACAACACCGGTATTCGGCCTCTGAGCCTGAGCAGCTACCAAGCTAGTAAACAACTGCACCACACTCCGCATATCCTGCTCTATAGGGCCAGACGAAGGAACTGGTGGTGTTGGGTTCCTCCTAATATCCTCTGGATGAGACGGAGTAGATGAGGTATGAGACGGAATCTCACTCTGAGCCTCACTTTGGCCTAATCTAGCTTGAGGCACCTGACTAGTACCCTCTCTCGCAGCTATATCAAGTCATATACTAATCGATTGCTTCCTAGTCAAAGGCATCGCTGAAAGAAAACAAGGTTAATATTAGATACAACACTAAAGACTCAACTTTACGCACGATCTAGATTTAGGAAAAAGGTAACAACCCTAGATGTCACGTACTCTCCTGATTATAAATGTGGCGCGCTACACATCCATAATCAAGACTCTACTAGACACGGCTCATAGACAACCCCTAGGACAGACCTTGCTCTGATACCAAGTTTGTCACGACCCAAACTGGAGGATCATGACTAGTACCCGGTCCATACTTGCCAAGCACCAACATACATTTTATCTAATCTTCTTATTATCTTTAAGGGCCGACGAGATCAATATAAGTGGTAGATATGGATTATGAACACCAAAAAATGGTAGATAATGGAATGAGCATGGATAACATGGGATAACAAGACTTCCAAGAAATTACATATAAGTTAGGAGCTACCACGCTTCCATGAAAGACTATACAACAAAAATCATCCGACAAGGCATACCAAACTATACATAAGCCGATACCTATCTATGAGCCTCTAAAGGAGCATAAGTAATGCAACATAGTCGGAACAGGTCCCCGACATACCCATAATATCTATAACAAAAATGCATATGAAGACCACGACAAGTCCGGAGAAGGGATCTCGCCTATAACCGCTGAACTGGAAAGCCTACTGTGGTGGGGGAACTGTGTCTACCTGTCTATCAGAATCTACAGCACGACATGCAGCGTCCACAAATAAAAATGACGTCAGTACGAATAATGTACTAAGTATGTAAGGCAGGTCAATATAAATATGAACAATAATGTAAAGAGAGGTAGAGAAGATACAATATGTGACATCTGATTGCTTCTAAGAGACAGTAACATGAAATGCATGATACATATGTATACATAATCTTTTAAAAATATCCGCCTCGGTGGGCATCATCATCATCGTACCAACATACGCCTCTATGGGCATCATCATCATCATATCATACACGTCCTCAAAGAGGACTCGGTAAACCCAACTGATCAGTGGTTGCACAATAAGTTCCATACCCGGCCAACTGTGCGGCTCTGTAGAGTAAAATTGATACATATATATAATGCATGTAGGACTCATTGGAATCATGTTCTGAACATTTCGGAGCGACGTAAGGTCGATATTCTCCGTACACATCATTAGGGCTAACTCTTCATCGAGAATCTTATAAGAATCAGGAAGTACCAACAACATTGATAACATAAGAATAAGAGAAGCAACCTCAACATCAATTGTTCCATAAGAAGGGAAACAATGTAAGTACTGCTAGCTTCTAAGAGTAGAGTATCTTTGGAAGCTCGTTCATTGCATTATGTACAATCGGAGTCGTGCAAAAGAAGGAAAGGGATAGCCTCACATACCTTGTATATACTTCCCCAATCTCAAGCTATGCAATTGTCACGAGTCTTTAGTATACAATAAGATAAACGACACTATCATTATCATTTAAGCGTCATAACTATTGTGTATCGACCACAACCTATTTTACGATGAAACGGGAAACACCTCCCCTATATATATGACTTCACACAAGTCAAAAAAATTACCAAACATCCCAAACAACATCAATAATAATCAAATTGAGCCTCCCAAAACAGTCAACACACAACCTAATAACTTCATACATAAGACGACCACCGTAGTCGTGTCAAACGACCTGGAAATATTACGACGAACGACCAGACCACAACCCTACATCTGTATGGTGTTTCTCCACACCCTTCCTCCTCCAAAACTTCACAATACAGTAGTAAAACACGCATCCTAATAGCAACACAAAACCGTCCGCAAAACAGTCCGCTACAAGCGAATAACTCGAACTTACGGCTTCCGATCACCGTCCCGTGAGTTCTTACAAGTATAAAACGAATTACCATGAATTTACAGCACAAAAAAATGGATGAAAGAGATAAGTAAACTCACCTTACTTTCTGGATAACTCAGCCCTTATCTTGGTTCTTCAAACTCTAGGGTTTACCTCCAATTTGAACTTGAAAGAGAGGAAAAATCAATTAGGATTTGTGGATAATTTTTGGGAGGAAGTTTGCAGGGGTTTAGGTCTGGTTATTTGTGAAATATAATGAGGGATATATTTCAGGAGATAAGCCTTTTAATGGGCTCTTTGTATTACCCTAAATTGCCTCTTTTTGGGCTATCATTTAACCAAGTAGGTGACCCACCTACTTGTCACCCAGCAGCTTGTGCACTCTCGCGAAAATGTCTATATCTCTCTACTCCAATGTTGTATTGATAATAGGTTTAATGTGTTGGAAACTAGACTCATATATATTAAATTTGGTGGGTATATCACCATGTAATTCCAAGTATACTGGGAGAAAAGCCTATTAACATTTGACCTAAAGTTTAAGTAAAACTATGAACCTAAGTTGCGACAACTCTTGTTGACTTTTGTTTCATAACTCGTTTGAATTCAAGAGTATGATACAGATATTATATGATTCAAATACCTTAAAACATGACCTCTTGAGAATATCAATATCCCCTAGGTTTACCCAAAAAAATGAGTTACAACATCCTTGATTCGTTTAACTTCTAATACATGTTAATCACTCTTATACACTCTTTTACCATTTAAGATCAATAGGATTAACTTCTTATCATCTCAAAGATAATCTCTGCTCATGTTTACACCGATTAACTTATGGAATGAGCCAACGTACGTGAATATGGGTTGTAACACATTTACAATCCCTTGTACCATTGGAAGTGCGGATTTTACGAAGGCATTGTGTGATTTGGGTGCAAGTATCAATTTGATGCCTTACTCCGTCTTCAAAAATTTGGGTATTGGTAAACCAAGAGCAACTTTAATGAGATTAAAAATGGCGGATATAACAATGAAGCGGCCCCTTGGTATTATTGATGATGTTCTTGTACGGGTCGACAAGTTTATCTTGCCTGCTGATTTTGTGATCCTTGAATACAAGGTAGTCTACGAGGTGCCTATAATCTTGGGAAGGCCGTTCCTAGAAATAGGGAAGGACTTGGTGGATGTTGAAGCTGATGAGCTCACCTTCCGGGTGGGCAATGAAAAGGTTGTCTTCCACGTATGCAAGTCAATGAGGTAACCAAATAGTACCGAGGTTTGATCTTTTGTGGATACAGTGACAGAAGTGATAATTGATGATACAAGTTCAATGATTAATGTGGAAGATCCCATGGAAGCTGTCTTGTTAAACCATGAGAATGATGTAAGGGATGGCTTGGTTGAATGTGTTAATGCATTGCACGGAATCGGCTCCTATTCTTATGGTCCCCATAAGCTATCCTTGGACTTGAAAAATTGGAAGACTCCACCGACAAATCCCTCAATTAAGGAGCCACCAACTTTGGAGTTGAAGCCTCTCCCATTACACCTCAGGTATGAATTCTTGGGCCCTTCTTCTACATTACCTGTTATTCTTTCTGCTTGCTTAACCAAAGTGCAGGTAAACTCAACTATTGAAGTGCTCCAAAGGAGAAAAAGGCAATTGGATGGATCTTATCTGATATTCGGGGCATAAGCCCCGCCTTTTGCATGCATAAAATTATACTTGAGGATGATGCAAAACCATCTGTGGAACATCAACGGAGGTTGAACGAGGCTATGCAAGAGGTAGTCAAAAAGGAGATTATCAAATGGCTTGATGCAGGGGTTATCTATACAATCTCAGATAGTGCATGGACTTCACTGGTGCAATGTGTGCCGAAAAAGGGGGGTATGACCGTGGTGAAAAATGAAAAGAACGAGTTGATCCCTACTCGGACTGTGACTGGTTGGAGGGTATGTATGGACTACAGGAAGCTGTACAAGGTGGCCCGAAAGGATTACTTTCCATTTCCATTTCTGGACCAGATGTTAGACAGACTTGCTGGGCGAGCCTTCTATTATTTCTTTGATGGGTACTCAGGTTACAACCAGATTCTTATAGCCCCAGAAGATCAAGAGAAAAATACATTCACCTGCCCGTATGGGAGCTTTGCATTCTCTAGGATGTCGTTTGGATTGTGTAATGCACCCGCTACATTTTAGCGGTGCATGATGGAGATATTTACGGATATGGTGGAGGACTTCCTTGAAGTCTTTATGGATGATTTAGTGTGGTTGGAGACTTATTTGAAGAATGCTTGCAAAATCTTGACAAGGTTCTAGCCCGATGTGAAGAGACAAATATTGTGCTCAATTGGGAGAAATACCACTTTATGGTCGATGAGGGCATTGTCCTCGGCCATAAGATCTCAAAAGAAGGAGTCGAAGTGGACAAGGCTAAAATAGAAGTGATTTCAAAGTTACCTCATCCGACTTCCGTCAAGGGAGTTAGAAGTTTCCTTGGGCATGCGGGGTTCTACCGGAGGTTCATCAAAGACTTTTCCAAAGTGGTGAATCCCCTATGAAATCTATTAGAGAAGGAACCAAGGTTTGGTTTCAATAAAGAATGCATGAAGGCCTTGAGCTCTTGAAGTATAAATTAACAACCACTCCAATCATCATCGCACCAAATTGGAGCTCACCCTTTGAGCTTATGTGCGACGCAAGTGATGTTGCGGTAGGAGCGGTCTTGGGGCAATGGGTGAACAAGATATTTCATCTGGTGTACTATGCAATCAAAACTTTGAACGATGCCCAGGTTAATTATACAATGACAGAGAAGGAATTGTTAGAAATTGTGTTCCCAATGGAGAAATTTTGGCCTTATCTCATGGGCGCCAAAGTGGTTGTTCACACTGATCACGCGGTGCTCCAGTATTTGATGACAAAGAAGGACTCCAAAGCTAGACTGAAGAGATGGGTTTTGTTGTTTCAAGAATTTGACTTCGAGATCATTGATAGAAAAGGTAGTGAAAATCAGGTTGCGGATCATTTGTCCCGGCTAGAAGAGCAAGGGAGGCCAAAAGATGGTATTGAAATTAATGATGCTTTCCCGGATAAGCAACTCCTCTCGGTTTCTATGAATGATATGCCTTGGTTTGCAGATGTTGCCAATTTCATTGTTACCGGCATTGTCTCGTGTGAGCTCTCTTCTAACGAAAGGAAGAAACTCAAACAAGACAATTTGGACTATTATTGGGATGAGCCCTACTTGTTCAAGATTTTCAATGATAGAGTGATTCGTAGGTGTGTCCCAGAGGAGGAGCAAATGAGCATACTTGATTCTTGTCATTCCTGTCCCTATAGTGGTCATCACGGGAGGATGGGGGAAGGGGGGAGGAGGGGCGAGGACTGCTTCCAAGGTTTTGAGTTGTGGTTTTTATTGGCCAACATTGTATAGAGATTCCAATGAGCTTGTCAAGATATGTGATGAATGCCAGAGAGCTGGAGGAATATCAAAGAAGGATGAAATGCCCCTCACAACTATACTTGACGGTGACATTTTTGATGTGTGGGTCATAGACTTCATGGGCCCTTTTGTTAGTTCATGTGAAAATACTTACATTCTTATGGCGGTTGATTCTGTTTCAAAGTGGGTCAAAGACATGGCTTTTCCCAACAACGAAGCCCGGAGTGTAGTAGCTTTTCTATAAAAACAAATTCACACAGTTTGGGACACCTCGGGCAATTATAAGTGATGGGGCGTCTCATTTCTGTAATAGGGCATTTGATACTTTGCTTGCTAACTATGGTGTCAATCACAAGGTCTCTACCTCTTATCATCCCCAAGCTAGTGGGAAAGTAGAGGTTTCAAATAGGGAAATCAAAACCATATTGTCAAAAATTGTGAATGCCAATAGAACGAATTGGTCAAGGAAGCTAAATGATGCGCTATGGGCTTATAGGACTGCATTTAAGACTCCAATCGGTATGTCTCCGTACCGGTTGGTGTTTGGTAAAGCGTGTCATTTGTCGGTTGAGCTAGAACATAAAGCATTGTGGGCCTTGAAGAGGTTAAATCTTGAGTGGGATGTTGCTGCAAATTTCTGGGTGGAAAAACTCAATGAGCTAGATGAATTTCGTTTTCATGCCTATTCAAGCTCATCATTGTACAAGGAGAAGATGAAATACTTGCATGATAAATATGCCAGAAACAAGGAATTAAAAGAGGGTGATTTGGTCCTTCTCTTCATCTCCCGGTTGCATCTGTTTCCGGACAAGCTAAAGTCCAAATGGAGTGGTCCCTTTGAGGTAGTGCATGTAACACCCTTTGGTGCTCTTGACTTGAAGAACAAAAATGGTGAAATCTCTAAGTTAATGGGCATCGTATGAAGAATTACTTGGGAATGTTTGATGACAACCACGTGGTGGCTTTGATAAAGTTTCCAAGGTTTTAAGTTGTGGTTTTTATTGGCCAACCTTGTATAGAGATGCCAGTGAGCTTGTCAAGAGATGTGATGAATGCCAGAGAGCTGGAGGAATGTCAAAGAAGGATGAAATGCCCCTCACAACTATTCTTGACGTTGATATTTTTTATATGTGGGGCATAGACTTCATGGGCCTTTTTGTTAGTTCATGTGGAAATACTTACATTCTTGTGGTGGTTGATTATGTTTCAAAGTGGGTAAAAGTCGTGGCTTTGCCAAACAATGAAGCCCGGAGTGTAGTAGCTTTTCTAAAAAAAAATTCACACAGTTTGGGACACCTCGGGCAATTATAAGTGATGGGGGGTCTCATTTCTGTAATAGGGAATTTGATACTTTGCTTGCTAAATATGGTGTTGATCACGCTCAACTGTCTAATAAAAGACTAAGCGGGCGTTGCAAATATAATCCGGGGTATTAGGCCCAGAGTCGATCCCACAGGGAATTTACGTATCAATTAATTCGTCAT
>ML395543.1:1583-40495 GCA_005239525.1 Nicotiana knightiana | reverse complement strand
CCCCAGGATTATATTTGCAACGCCCGCTTAGTCTTCTACAAGTCATAGTTGAGCGTGATCAATGAGAAATAATGAAACAACCCATTTTTTAAACATTTAAAGAGGTCTTCCTACAGGGGTTTCCACACCTGCGACCCTGCAACCGCACCTGCGGTCCCGCACCGGCGAGGAAATAATCGAACCTGCGGAAAATGGCGAGGGGGCTGGGGATCTCACCAGCGGACCCGCCCCTACAGAAATTGTTCCGCACCTGCGAAGGCTGGGGGCAACTGGGTTTACGTACTTGCGAGGCTGGGATCGTAGGAGCGGTCCCACACCTGCAGCTAGGCAACCGCACCTGCGGTCACACCAACAACAGCTGCACCAGTAGTTGTTTTAGCTGGTTTTGGCCTCGTTAGGTTCCCGGGAGGCACCTGGGCCTATCCGAGCCCTAATACAATATACCAAGGAGTCCTAAATCATAATACAGACTCGATCTAGCCTTCGAAACACCCAAAACAACGCTAAAACTCAAAATCAAACACCCAAACCCAAGAATCAAACTTAGAAATTTTTAGTTTTCTAGACTTCGCTCACAACGCGCCGAACCGACCTATACAACTCAGAATGACCTTAAATTTTGAAGGAAAGTCATAATTAACATATCGCAACTATTCCCGGTCTCGGAATTTCATTCGGACCTCGATAACACAAAAACACGTCCCAAACCAAAATATTAACTTAAGGATCTTCTTATTTCAATATTGGGCGCCGAAATGCCCTCGGGTCATCAGAAACACAATCCGAACATATGCCCAATTCCAAAATCATCACACGAAGCTTCCGGGACTGACAAAACTTGATTCCGAGGTCATTTACCCAAAATGTTGACCGAAGTCAAACTTGGCCTTAAAGACCAACCTTAAGGAACCAATTGTTCCTATTGCACTCTAAACACCTCTGAATCCCAGACCACCAATCCCCACAAGTCATAAATCATAAAATGCCGCTATGGGATGTTTCATTAGGGGAACGGAGATAACACAAAATGACCGGTCGGGTCGTTACATCATTTGTCACCACAATCAGTTTTTCAGCAATTAGTCTTTCTATGGCTCTTTTAAGAGTCCAGCAGTTATCAGTGCTATGCCCTGGGGCCCCTGAATGATATTCACATCTAGCATTTGCTTGAAATCCATTTGAATTAGGATGCATATGGTGGGGAGCGATGGGTCCAATCACGCCTATTTGCTTCAGCTTCTGGAATAAACTAAAGTATGATTTAGCTAATGGGGTGAATTTTTCTGACAGCCTTTACTCTCGACCATAATCCTGCCTGGGACGAGCATTGTAGGGTGCCCAAAAATTTTGCTGCTGAGCTCGGGGGATCCTTAGAGCTGGTGCCCGTACTGATTGGGGGGCCGAGCATAATACTGAGCATTGAACACTATGTACTGTGGTGTGCCCACAGAGTATTGAGGAATTGGCGGAGGATAATAATGTTGAGGGTAGCTGGATTGTCCCTGCTGAACTTGCACATAAGGGTGCGGTGCCCCCTTTGAACTTTCCTGGATCCCGAAGTCATCATGGACCCCTCATCTTTCTTCTTTTTATTTGCGAAACTTCCCGACTCATTTTGGATAGCTTGAGTAGTGGCTTTGAGAGTAGCTTGACTTACAATTCTGCCAGTCTTGAGGCCATTTTCGACCATTTCCCCTATTTTGATTTCCTTTGCAAAAGTTCTACCCATCGCAGACATCATGTTCTGAAAGTAAGGCTCTTGATCCTCCAAAAAAAAAGCGATCAACTCATGGTTATCCATGGGTGGCTTGACTCTAGCCGATTGCTCCCTCCACTTGATTGAATACTCGCTAAAGCTTTCAGTGAGCTTCTTCTTCATATTGGATAGGGAATTGCGATCTGGTGCAATATCTATGTTGTACTGGAATTGCTTGATAAAGGCCTGAGCCAAGTCGTCCCAGACATGCTAGTGAGAGATATCTTGGTAGATGAACCATTCTGAGGCTACCCCTGCAAGACGTTCCCCAAAATAAGCCATCATCAATTCTTCTTTTCCACCTGCACCCCTCAGCTGGTTGCAGTACCTTTTCAAGTGGGCGATGGGGTCGCCGTGTCCATCATACTTCTCAAATTTTGGGGTCTTGAACCCTGGCGGAAAATGGATGTGAGGGAACATGCATAGATCTCTGAAAGATACACTTTTGTGACCACCTATTCCTTGTATGTTCTTTATGTTTTGTTCAAGACTTTTCATCTTCCTGGCCATCTCACTTGGCTCAACTGTCTGGGCAGGCTTTTCATTTTCCATCGGGGACTCGTACTGAGGAGTCTGGTTGTATGGAGCCGAGACCCTGAAAGCCATACTTGGAGAGTAGTATTGGCCATCACAAGCATGGGATGGTGGATCGTTGTTTGGCCTCGCCACAGGAGGTGGTGGCGGGATTGTATATACCGGCGCGCCAAAAACGACAAGAGGGGTGTTCCTGACCAGTGCGGCTGGAGGTTGCACATTAGAGGTTCCAGGAGCGGCATGGAAGCTTTAGTTTGGCACATACCCCGGTGGTAGAATGTGATCTCTCGTTGCATGGGGCGGTGGTTGAGTAGCCAGGGGTACAATAAGCGTTCTTTCTGAGGGACCTTGAGGCGGAGGCTGACCGGAGACCCAAGCCTAATATACATCAGCCAGTTGTTGTTTTAATCTTCTTACTTCCTCTGACTCTTGCTCAACTGACTGACCATGGGGGTCGTCACTGACCAACTCGATTTCAACATTATTAGCCATCAGTAACTTCCCTTTAGATCTAGTGAAGGAATGATGTGTTTCCATTTTCACCACAAACCAACCACCTTAAGCTTATTGACTAAGAGACAACAAACGTGTTAGGGTTAAGTATCTTACACATATGAATCACACATAATATTTCATGTTCCTAACATTGTCACCATTTCTAACATGCTTTTGGAAGGCTTCATGTTTCATCTCGGCTTATAAGGCTGCTGCTTATTGGTGCCCTCAAATTTTTCTTTTTCTCTTCTTTTTTTTTCTTCTCTTTCTCATTTTTTCAGTTTTCTTTATACTTGCCTATTTTTGATCCCTCATTTTAGAGTTATTGAAATATTTTGATCGAACCTTTTAGGGGTTGCCTACGTATCATGTCGCCGCATGAATCAGATCCACGTAGTTCAGGGACACGATCCTCTTTTTTTCTTTTCTTTTTTTTTCTTTTCTTTATACAAAACAAACATTTTTTGGTTCTTTCTTCAAATAGTTTCTAGAACAAAATCTTTTTCATTGATTTTCATTTTTTGATACAAGACTTAATAACAAAAATTATATAAATATAACCATTTAAACAAGACCACACTTGACTCAAACAGACTTTTTAAGACAAAGGGAAAAATAACAAGACTCAAAACAACAAAAGACTCTTACATACTCAAAAACCAATAAGGAACAGTCAAAATGGACTGCCAGCTAAAAGAAGATCTAAAATTCTTCAAGAGGATCCACCAGAATTATTGTAGTCATGGAGCTTATTCCTGCGGCTGACCCCCAACATCGCGGTATATCCTCTCTAAATATGCAGATACGTGACGAGCGACGTTCAATGATACTTCAACCAATCATTCGGGCATCATTCCCTGACAAGTCCTGCAAGCTCGGGAGGTATATGTGGCTACCTCGAGGATCTTTCCTTTAATGTGTTTTTGAGCAAAGTGAAACTCTTGATTTTGTTAACCACAGGTCTCAACTAGATCCAGTGCATCACGCGCTCCAAGGCCATATCTCTTTGGCGCCGAATTTCCAGTGACTCCCCCTCCAACCGATTGATCATAATTTGGTAGTGATGTCTTTCTATTTCAAACTCCACGATCTGGCACTCCTTGCTTGACTAAACTCCCCCTATCTGATCCCTCAGACCTTGTATTAATGGAGCAAAACCTCTACACTCATGATGACAGACCACCTTGAACTGAGCTTCTCTTTCTTCCTGTTGTTGAGCGGTAGTGATCACTTTTTCCTGCTTAATTTGAGCTTTGAGTGCTCGCCTCTCTTGTGCCCACTTAGCCTTTTATCGCTCGAAATCAACCTGTTGTATGTTTATGGTTGTCTCCAGAATGCCTTTATCTTCTTGTAAAATGTAAATACGGGATTGGAACTCTAGTGTTACTTCCCTTCTGGTTTCTCTAACTCTGGCCTCGATCTCCTCTTCCCAATCAGTCGCATGCCGTATGGACCTTTCTGGCCTTTGCTCCGGGATAGCCTGGTTGTGAAACCACTCAAGGTATGCAAGGCTTACCTCCTCACGTTCACAATCAACTATCTCATCCAAATCAGAAGNAATTCCCATATGAACGGACGCATGTCCTCAGTCGGGGGCCTCTTTTTCTCTCTCCCTAGCTGGCGCATGACGCGTAGGGGTGCATAGGGTTGGAAACCTCTGAAACCCATGAGTATGAAGAATGGACGATACGTCGACATATGCATGATCCTAGCAGAAGTGAACCAATAATAGTTTCAAGTGATTCTATCAGCACTCAACAAACCGAGCAATGTCCGCCAAGGCCTCAGCCCTTCTGGAAGATTACAACTTGCGGCCCTATCTGGGTGACATCCGATATAATTCAGCCAATTATCACTGGAATTTATTACTACTGGATGATGATAAAGGTGCTCTATGAACCACATCTGCAGCATAATGTTGCATCCCTCGAAGTAATATTCACCCTCTTGGCAGCGGGTCAAAAGCTCGAAAAATATCTCCCAGAATCATGGGAAGAATGGTGTGATCCTCGCTACTTTGCAAAAATGAGACTACACCAGCTAATCGAATTCTCATGCGCCCACCGAGCTCTGGAAAGACCATGATCCCCATAAATGATATCATGAACGCGAAGACTCTCAACTCCCTCCATGCGTCGTAACTTAATTGATTGATGAATTTTGTGCCTAAAAAGTTTTCAAACCCTTTCTCGTCCCCAAATCTGTCATATAAATATTCCAACGGAACCCAACCTTCGTCCAGGCGACCCATTGGAATTCGACAGAGGCATAACTTTTCAAAAAGTTGTTCACACCAATTTTTCTCGGAGCAACAGGTTTTTTCCCACGAAGGTCCCTCCCTAATCCGGTAAACCCACCTAATTCTTCCAATGTATGCGTCATTTCACAATCTTTGAACCTGGAGACATTGTTCAGGGGGTCCCAAAAACGTACTAGATCCTCGATTAAATCTCTGTTAGGATTAATCCCCATGATTTTTGTGAGGAACTTAAGGTGCTTAAATACTTGATTCCGTTCCCATGTCGCAAAACTAGCCCACCAATTGCAGAGACTACTCGGGGTCTTATCTATTATCAAAAACATAGGAGGTGTCTCGTCCCTTACCCTTTTCTTGTTGCTTCTTTGTGGAGAATTCACGGTGAACCTAAGAATAAGATAAAAAGGGGTCAAGACTTTCCTAAGCTATATGAAATTCTTATTATTCCTTTTTATTAAAAAAGAAAAGCGTCATTTAGAACTCGATCTATTTACTATTTTTGAAATTAGCAGACACAAAAAGTAGGAGAATGACTACTATTATAAAAACGGGCTTTTGATTCTTCCACAAAAGGCTTAAAGAATTTCTCGGTAAAAACGGCTAAGCATGGAGACAAAAATAATAATAAAAAATAGGCAAAATAAAAAAAATAGCTACTTTAACAAAAACGGCCCTTCGGTACTACCGAGAGAGGTTCAAAGGCTGTCTCGACATATATAACCAGACAAAAATAGCATTTTTTCAGGAAAATTTTTTGCACATTTGAAATTTTAAGCTTTTTTTTTTGTTTGAAAAATGTGGGCTGAACCAGATGGTAGTTGCCTACGTATCATGTGAGAAAATGAATTAGATCTTGCGTAGATCGGCAAGATCAAGAATAAAGGAAATAACCTAACTCTTTTTTTTTGGATTTTGAATTCTTTCGTTTTTAATTTTCGAAAGAAAGACTATAAAGGAGAAAGAAAATATTTTTGATTTCGATTTTCATTTCTTTTTTTCATTATTTTTTTCGGTGAATTTCGAAAGAAAAAATATTTTTGGATTGTTGGAATTTTATGTTAAAATTATGAAAGAAAGACTTCTAAAGAAAATATTTTTTGAATCTTGAATTTTCTTTTGAACTTTCGAAAGAAAAAAAAATTGTAAAGAATAATGAAAGTTTATTTTTGGATTCTTAGAAGAAATTAAAAGAATTTTTTTTTTTAAAAAACAAATTGGGGACTCAAAGAGAGACTTTTCTAAAGTATGAAGTGAAACAAAATATTTTTGAATTTTTGAAAATTGGGGTCCAAAAGAAAGACTTTCATAAAGAAGGAAGTAAAGGAAAATATTTTTTTGATTTTAAAATTTGTGGTCTAAAAGAAAGACTTTCTACCGAATGAAGCAAAGGAAATATTTTTGGATTTTTTTTAAATTGTGGGTTGGACCCGATAAAGGTTGCCTACATATCTCACAATCGGTTAGAATCAAACCCGCGTAGTTCGGTGAAACTGAGTATTCTCTTTTGATTTTTATGAAAATTTATCTTTGCACCTCACGCCAGACTACAAAATAAAATCTTATAAAAAAGAAGGATTATTTATACTAAACTAGGAGAATGATTTTATTTTTCTTTTTTATAATTCCGCTCAATTATTTTCTAAAGCCGGTCAACAACGCAAGCAAGCCTTCCAAACGAGGTAACAAGTAGAACATAAGTGGACATGATGGTCTCAAAGAGGATACTTGTCTTATACGGACCCGACCCTGTGTCTAGTTTCGCTAAGTTAAATGCACGTGATGCAAATAAAGTGAACCTACTAGGGATATCCAGCATGAGGTTTGTTCTTCTAGGTTTAAATCCTTGTGGAGAATGTATTCTAGACTGGTTTACTCGAGCAGATAACTCGAGCCGAGGAGGGTCAGTATACCGGTAGCATTGCTTTCCGGCTTAACTGGTGGTGCCCCCCGCCTAAAACATGTGTGACTAAAATCCTTCACTGGATGACAAGCACCTCGGCAATCTCAAAGAAAGTAGGCTATGTCAAGCAAACGCCCCATTTTTAGTTTCAAGAAGACTCAGAGGGGGTGCGTGAGAAGACAGTTTATATGTACAGTTCAACAATATCAAAGCCGTAAAAAGCGAACAAGTAGCACATTAGACACAAATAAATCACAATATATACAAAATTAATGAAGACAAATAAAAAGTCTACATATACAAGCTGGAATTCTGGTTGTCCCCAGCAGAGTCGCCAGAGCTGTCACACTCCTTTTCTACCCCCCAAAAGATGTGTGTGTTATGGATTGTGGGTTAAAGAGTTTTTCCAATTAAAGTGACAAATTTGAGTAGGGATTATTTAATATACATAGTCGCCACTTGGAATTGATTTTTCCGTATTCCAAGTCACCATTTATTTGAATCCCTAGTCAAAAGAAGGTTTGACTCTATTTTTTATCGGTCCGCGAAAACAAAATTCGGTTAAGGAATTCTATTTACCGGAGAGAAGGTGTAAGGCATTCCCCGAGTCCCGTGGTTCTAGCACAGTCGCTTTGTTGACTTAAACTCGCCTTGAATTAATTTTGGACAAACTGTGATTTATAAGATTTTCATGTTTTACCTATCTGCTTTTACTTCTTGACTATTAGATTTATCAAGGAAAATGATTTTGGATAAATTACGTTGTTATAACCACGCTACGCAAGCGAATGGGTGATTGAGATGAAATTGATTAATTTTATCATAGCAACACTACGCAAGCAAATCCGCAGTTATGACGAATATTATTACTTCTGAAAAAAACGTTACTACATTTAAAGAAATTAATTAAAAATTAACTATCGCGCTACGTAAGCGAATCCACGATTTTTAGCAAATTAAAAACTAACTAAAACTAATGGGTATGCTATAAGATTATTGAATTAATTTATTGAATATTAAACATCACGCTACGCAAGCGATTTCGTGAATGAAAAAAGTTAAAGCGTGCCTACTAGTTGCGTAGCGTCTAAATTATTTTGAAAATAATAATAATTGAGTTATTTATTAAAACAATAAAAAACTGATTTTATTAAAATTATGTGACTAAACTAAAATGTAAGAACTAATTGAAATTATTTTAAGAGAATGCATTAATATATTCTATTTACTTTGTCGACACTAAGCTTGCCAAAAATTATTCTCAATTTGGTGTAAAGTGTAGTGGACCTTACATGACAAAAGAAAGCTCTACTTACATCTAGTTGTTATTAATCCATGACTATTGAGTAAATAAGAAAAAAGAAAAAAAAAATTAATTCACTGTAGCTAACTTGATTTTATGTTACCTTAATGACAAAAAAAACCTTATTAAAGTTGCCAATGATATTGGGAACAAATGCACATGGAAACGTGATTAACTGAAAAATTTAATCCATATTACCAAGACTATCATGAAAAAGTCAAGTAAGAATAACAATATGCACTACCTTCATGCCATCAGAGAGAATGATCTTAGAATTAATGGAACAATTTTCTAGCAAGTGTGGACTTAATAAGTAATAGAATATCATTTTTCAAGCTGCACTAAAATTAGAATCGAATTTAGCTAAAATAATAAAGCGTACACATGAATTCTAAATCTCATACATCACATGTAAAAATAAGGACCCAACTACATACAAAAAAAAAAAATCTACTTCATTACAAATTTACAACCAAACATAAAAGATATCATAATTCTAACATTTACTCTTAGCAACCAAGACATGGAGGAAGAAGCAGAAGAAACTAAAATGATTTCAAGTAATCAAGTCTTCCTCATTTCATTCATATCATGAAAACTACATTACAATGTTAAGAAGATTACTTAGACTGCAGAAACAACAAAGAAGGCGATAGGGATGAACTTTGTTATCCACTATCCAATGAGCACAACAAGAGTGCCGAAAATTACAGCAAACAAATAGCAGCAATTTGGAGCGGACATCAGCAAGCCCGTAACAAACAGAAACCCAGAAACTTGTACCAAAGACAAAGATAGAAGTTGTTTCTATACAACTTCTTCCAAACCAACAAGACCTTAAAAAGAAACTTTTTGGAAAAAATCTTTAGTACTTTGCAAGCTCCAACAACTCTCCTTTTTCTTCAGTTGTGTTTTCTTAGAGTGTAAAGGATGGTGGCCAAGTGTGTTCCCCTCTAAAGTGAAGAAAGAGAAGCCCTTAAATAGGAAGTGGAAAGCACTTTTTTCGACAGCTTTTGTTGACTAAAAATCTGTCCAAAAGGACTGATATTTGTTTATCAAAACCTGCCCAAAGGACTGTCCAAATAGGAGAAAGGACAGTCCTTTTTCACCAAATTTACACACAAAGTAAAGTAGTTGCATTTCTAGCATGCTTCAAATAGTGAAAGCAAACTACCCTATACTTTAATCTCATCATTCTACTTCCTACTCCTCACTTTACAAATAGACTTAGCATCCCCTACTGATTTTTAACAAACCACCAAATAGATAATTGCATTCGAAACACAAACAAACTGAAAAATAGAACTAGAATCACTAGATTTCGACAACATAACAGACAACTAACTTAAACAATAGCTGAAACAAACGAGCATCTAATTGACAAGTGATTTCTGCCAAGATACTAAAGTTTCATTAATTAGTGCAACGAATTAAACATGATAATTAGAAACTAAAAAGTTACAAATTTGAACCTAAAACTAGTTTCAACACCACTGGCAGAAATTATGATACAAGAATCTTATTGAAACAATGAACTAACACAATTATTCAAAATTAACAAGCGACGACCAACACTAATAAAATTCGAATATTCTAAGATAAACAAGCTGAATCGTCGATTATCAGAATCTAAACCTTAATTCTAAATGCTAACAAAATCAGAAATTTAAAGAATTTGATGAGGTCTTGGATTGATACCTAACTTCGTGAACTCAAATCTTCTCTTCTTAACACAACCAGGGAGGATGAATTACGGCCACCGGACTCGAGGTTTCTTGCCAACTCAGTCACCATATGCCGAAAGACGGGTCAGTGGCTTGAGGAAGCAAGAAACATGGGGCATTGTGGCTTATAGAAGTGGACAGAGGCGTTTGGGTAGTGGCTGGCGGTAGTAGGTGGTGGCAGCGTGGTCCCCGAAATTCCGATTGATGGAGTTTCGGGGTGAGATTGACATAAATAGGTAGGTCTTGAGGATCTCTATCCGTTTTTATAGGTATTATAGTGTGGTGGTGTTCAGAGCTTCACGAATTTGGGAAAAAAGGAGGCGGCTAGGTTTTTTTAGATCTAAAATTCATGGAGCTTGAGCTAGTTTTGAGGGGTTTGGGTTGGAGATTTGGAAAGAGGAGGTTGTGGGGATTGTATGGTGAGATTTCGGGGTGGTTTGGATGACGGCCGCCACCGGTGGCGAATTCCGGCGGGCGGCGGTAGGCCGAGCAGGGGGGAGGGAATGAGAGAGAGAGAAGAGAGGGAGGAGAAAGAGAGTATAGGGAGGAATGGGGGAATTTTTCGGCCACCTTAGGGTTTAAGTAACCAGAATAAAGATTAAATGGTGACCGTTGGATGAGGGAGAGATGACGGGCTGAGATTTTGTCTTGGCTCACTTAATTAAACGACGTAGTTTAATCATGAAACTAAGTCGTTTTGGACCAGGTCTTGGTAGGCCATTTATTGGACCATGTATGGCTGAATTGGGCTCATATCTTGGGCCAATTTTGGTTTAATGTTAACTATATACACTAGCCCTGAAATTTCTCTATTAATTAAATGTTGTTGTTCCTTCATATAAATAAATATTTAAATTATTATAAATTTAATTTATTGTGTTATATAAATAATTGACTAAAAATCTACATGCAACCCAGGTACATATAAACTAGCATGTAAGTCTATAACTTAAAGCAAAATAGTGGTTGGGGTCTAATAGTCACCCTAGCCTGTAACTAGCTTGTACGAAAGCATGAATACAATGTTGATTGACCAAAATAGCCATAAAATACATATATTCAAAGATTATTTTGGTAAAACATAATAGAAACAGAGTTCTATATAAGTACTAACTCAGTATTTTTGTGCCTGAAAGTGGCTATTAGTTATCTACTTGGATTAGAAACCAACATTAACAAAATTCATTTCTAACTAAACGAAATTTGTCTAATCAAATCAAATAGCACAAATGTCACCATATTTTGCCCTACGAAAAAAGCTTGCCTCAGACTACTTTAGTAAAATAGAACAGAAATACACTTCTAATTAAGTACAACCTGGGAAATTTTAGTGCCTAACCAAAGATCAGCTAATACAGCCCCTCTCTAAAACAGCCTTGTCTGTTTCGATATTTTTGGTTGCTATAGTAAAGTGTAATTATAAAGGATATATAATATAATATAGAGGGATCCAACTCATAGTTCTGGGTAGAAGTACTCTTCGCCCAGGTTGTTTTACGTAGCTTAACTCGGGTAGAACCATTTCGCCTAAGGGGATCCAGCTCATAGTTCCAAGTAGAATTACTCCTCCCTCAAGGTGTTTCGTGTAGCTTAACTCAGGTAGAACCTTCTCGCCTAGGGGGATTCAACACATTATCAGTAATATAGGGTACCAACCCCTGGTTACACTTCTTTCAGTAATACAGGGTGCCAACCCCTGGTTACATTCCTTCTCAGTAATATAGGGTACCAACCCCTGGTTACACTTCTTTCAGTAATACAGGGTGCCAACCCCTGGTTACATTCCTTCTCAGTAATATAGGGTACCAACCCCTGATTACATTCCATCTCAGCGATACAGGGTGCTAACCCCTAGTTACACTTCTCTCAATAATACAGGGCGCCAACCCCTGGTTACATTCCTTCCTAGTGATACAGGGTGCCAACCCCTGGTTATATTCCTTTACCATTAATACAGGGTATCAACCCCTGGTTACATTCCTCTTCAGTAATACAGGGTATCAACCCCTAGTTATATTCCTTTCAGTAATAAAGGTTACCAAACCCTGGTTACTTATCCTCTTAGTAACGTAGGGTACACAATCCCTCATTACAAATGTTATCTCTTTTATCTTATACTACAATATCATCTCTATACGCCGAAGTCTAGTAAAAACAAATACAGAAAAGTTTGACACAGAGAAGAATAGAAGGCGATTCCGAGGTCTGCAGACGCGGCAGATATACCTTGAAGTCTCCAACAACTGCCTCAAACTCACGGATACTGCCGCTGATAACGAGCATCTGAATCTGCACACAAAACATGTGCAGAAGAGTAGCATGAGTACACCATAATTGCTACCCAGTAAGTGCCGAGCCTAACCTCGGTCGAGTACTGACGAGGTCAGGTTAATCCCAGTGGTATAAAATTATTAAAACAGAAGAATATGAAGTATAATAAGAGACTAGAGTTCAACAAAGGAAAACGCAATGAAATAACAGAACAATACACGAAAATAAGCAACATGGGATTTCCCGAGATACCGTCTCGTAGTCCCAAAGTAAATATGCAGGGAGAACTCCCGAGGGACCGCCTCATAGTCCCAAAGTAAATATATAGGGAGAACTCCCGAGGGACCGCCTCGTAGTCTCAAAAGTAAATGTGTAATGAGAAATCCCAAGGTAACCCCTCCTAGTCTCAAAAGTAAATGTGTCGGGGGATCTCTCGGGATACCGTCCCGTAGTCCCAAAGTAAATACACAGCGCAATAAATTACAACAATAAGTACAACAAGAGAATCTACAGTCTAGACTAAGTACAAGTTGAGAAAAGAAGTAGGAATTCAATAGACATGCTGCAAGGAGTTCAGTTACGCAATTAAGGCACACAGACATGTTGTTCTAAGCTAACAGGGTAACTACACATGCTAGTACATTCAATTAAGGTGAAAACAGGGAATTACTCAGTAAAAAATTAGGGTTTTCAACAAATAGCCCATGTACACACTCGTCACCTTGCGTACACGGTGCTCACATAGCAATATCAGTACCAAATCCTAAGGGGGTTTCCCCCACACAAGGTTAGGCAAGCCTCTTACCTCGGACCGAGTTCAATTATCTATAGCAATGGTCTTCACATGAATATCCGACTCCGAATGACCCGAATCTAGCTAAAACCAATTACATACCATAAATATAGCTATAAGAAACTAATCTAGTCAATGAAATCTAAGCTAAAGCGAGAAATTAGGAAATCGTCCCAAAAAGCCTCCTGGGACCACGTCTCGATATTGGGTAAAAGACACAAAATACGAACATCCATTCACTCTCGAGTCTAACCATACAATAATTACTCGAATCCGACCTCAAATCATCTTCCAAAACTCGAAATTATAGCCTATGAAGTTTCTACCATTTCCCCCCAAATTTCCAACTCAAATCCCTAATTAGAAGACAAAACTAGTGATAATTCATGAAATATAGCCCAATCTGAGTTATTACCCCAACAATATCCTTGAAGAAGCCTCAAAAAATCATCTCCCACCGAGCTCTCAAACTCTCAAAATTGAAATGGGAATCAACCCTCGAAATCCTATTTTTCTGCCTAGTAAACTCGCTTCTGCGAGCCTTGAACTGCACCTGCGGGAAATTCATCACAGGTGTGAAAAGAATTTAAATGGATGGGACCGTATCTACGAGCATTGGGTCACACTTGCGAGCCCGCTCCTATGGTTTGACTTCTGCATCTGCAGCCCCTGCCCAGGCCGTCTATACCGCTCCTGCATCCATCTCTCCGCATCTGTTGATGCGCAGGTGCGACTCCCATCTCACACCTCCACTCACAGACTTTCTTGACCAAAAGCGCACCTACAACCTTCACTCCACAGGTGCGAGTCCGCACCAACGGTCTCCCCACCGCAGGTGCGAAACACCGGAAACTAACAAACTTCAGAAACTGCATAAGTCCAATATTTCATCTGTTAAGCATCTGAGACACACCTGAGGCCTCCGAGACCTCAACCAAACATATTAACTAGTACGAAAACTCCATACGAACTTAGTCGAGCCCTTGAATAACACAAAACAACGCTAAAAATACAATTTACTCTCTGATTCGAACTTAAAGAACTTGAAACTTCCAAATTCGACAACTGATGCTGAAACCTACGAAACCACGTCTGATTGACCCCAAATTTTGCACAAAAGTCATAATCAACCATAAATACCTACTACAACTTTCGAAATTGGAATCCGACCCCGATATCAAAAAGCCCACTACCAGTCAAAATCTCCAAAATTTCGACTTTCGCCATTTCAAGCCTAAATGAGTTACAGACCTCCAAAACACAATCCAGACACGGCCCTAAGTTCAAAATCACCTAACGGAACTAACATAATTGATAGAACTCCATTACGGAGTCGTGTTCACACAGTTTTGACTACAGTAAAAAATCCTAAGACTTAAGCTTCCGTTTAGGGACTAAGTGTTCCAAAACACTCCGAAACCACGACCAACATATACCGGCATGACACATAAGCAGGAAAAGACACGGGGAAAGCAGTAGACAGGGGATCGGGGCTATAACTCTCAAAATGACTGGCCGGATCGCTATAATTTTTTCACCAAACTATTCATTAATATCCAATATATCTCTAAAACTCTGGGCAATTGTTTTGATTGTTTGATGCTTAGCCAAAAGTGCTTCATCCCATTTTATCACTTTTGCTTTCCTTATAAATTTAACACTATTGCTCTGCTTTGATATATATATGATAGTTAATTCAGTTATTTGAAAAGTTATATCAAATCTAAAGTGAGTTGTGCAACCTCATAATAAAATCGTTTCTAGTACATCACTTGTTCTTATTGCTAATAATATCATGCCTCTTGATTTGACATTGCAATTAATGGATATTATTTGGATTCCACCGGAGGCATCTAAAAAGGACAATCCCACTATACCAGAGTCCACTTTTTATAATTTAGGCTTGAAAGCTTATTGTTGTTCAGTATTTAGGTTTGATTGTGCTTCCTCAAACACTTGTTTGACCTTTCTTAATATTATACTAATCGTTTTTACTTTGTTATCTAATTTTTTAATCACTAACACTCTTTTTACGAAATAAATTTATGTACCCTAAGATTTTCTTTTAACTTGAAAAATAATTTTACTCATATGATGAATTAAAAAATAATTTAATTGGATTCTCTTGCTATATAATTAATTGAAATATTTGATTATTTGGGTTTAACATAAAAATAATTTATTTACGGTTGATTCAGATTCTTATTATTAGTTCATCTCATCTATTAAAATTTAACCGTAATTATAATTTTATCCACCATAAATTTTTATTTTCAAAGAGTAACAAGATCGATCTAACATTTCACCTTTAGATATTTATGTTTACAAAATCTTTAGTGGTTTTGACTCTTACCAAAATTTTTCTTTCTCTATCTCACACATTTATATTCTTAAAAATTTTCTTGGTTATTCTTTAATAATTATGTGATGACCCGATAATCATATTATATTTTAAAACCTAACTCATTATTTCTAGGTCTCAAAAACCTCATTTAAGCCTTCCTCGATTTGAGTGCATAGTCCAGGTGTTCTCTAGGAATGCTTATATGTTAAAAAATGATAAAAGCAAGAACTTTGCCTTAAAAATTCGTTTACGTTGAATTCGGTCAATGTTTTGAGTAAAAAGACCCGGATCCGTGTTTTGATGGTCCTGATGAGTCTGTACCGTAATTTGGGACTTAGGCGTATGCATTTTTTTTTATTGAAAATTGAAGGTTTGAGAGTTCTATGGTTTTTAAGAATCGACAATTGTTTGGATTTATTGATATAGGGTCCGTATTTTGGTTCTGAAGCCCAGTACAGGTCCGCTATAATATATTTGAATTGTTTGTCAAATTTGGTGAGAAACGGAGTTGATTTGACGTGATTTGGACGTTCGGTTGTGAAAATAGAAATTTTAAAGCTTTCTTAAAATTTTTATTTGATTTGGTGTCCGATTCGTAGTTCTAGGCGATATTTTTGTGTTTTGATCATGCGATCCAGTCCGTATGATGTTTAGGACTTATGTGCATGTTTGGTTTGGAACCCCGAGGGCTCGGGTGAGTTTCAGATAGGCTTCAAATGTTTTGAACTTAGAATCTCGTTTTTCTGCAGTTTCAGGTGCCTTCTGGTTAATTTCTTCGCGTTCGCGAGAGTGAATTCGCAAACGCGAAGTGTGAGCTGGGATGGGGGATAGTTTGTTCTATGCGAACGCAAGGCCATGGTCGCAAACACGGAGCATTTGGGGTCTTTTCTTCGTGAACGCGATCGAAAACAAGCGAACACGTAGAGTTATTGGAGGTGTGCTGGGGATTAGTGGGTTTCTCTACGCGAATGCGGTCCAAGGCTCGCGAACGCGATGGCCAGGGGGGACAGGCCATCACGAACGCATATCGCGCTTCGCGAATGCAAAAGCCACTTGGGACGCTGCACACCGCGAATGCGGCAGGCCCTTCGCGAACGCGAAGAAGGCCAGACGTTAAAACATTTCAAAATGGGATTTTACCCATTTTTCATAAACTCTCCATTAGAACTCGTCCTAGGTGCATTTTTAAGGGAAAACTCAACACCAATTTATAGGTTTGTTCTCTTTAACTCATTTTCTTCCATTTCTATCATCACCCATTAAATTCCTAGCCATAATTTTTGTTCTTTCATGGCAGAAAATTAGGGATTTAGGAAGAATTGAGATTTTTTTGCAAATTGGGGATTTAAATCTTAATTTAGGTCGGATTTTGAAACTAATTACATAATCGGGATCGGGGGTGGATGGGTGAATGAATCTTGGTCCGAACCTAGGGTTTTGACCAAGCGGGCCCGGGATCGAATTTTGACTTTTTGGGGGAAAGTTTTGGGAATCTACATTTATGCATTTTAATTAATTTCTTTAGAATTATTTGATATTATTGAGTTTTTTATGGATAGGTACGAGTGGTTTGGAGGTGAATTCTAGAGGAAAATCTATAATTGAGCATTGCGTGGACTTTGGAGCGAGGTAAGGGTTGTGTCTAATCTTGATTTGAGAGAATTGGGAACCCTTGGACTATTTGCTATGTGAAATGCATGTGAGCGGCATATATGTGAAGTGACGAGTACTTATGCGCCGCCGATTTATCTGTTTTCCCATTTTTCTCATATTATCTCTTTTCCTGTCTTAATTGTTACATGATTTAATTGTACCCATGCCTAATTGCTATTTGTTAGACATTGTTTCCTCATGTTCATGATATTTGTTCTTTCCATAGTTTCATTATCTCCTATTATTTGCTTAAGCTGGTGTATCAGTTCCTTTTTCTTGTATATTCTGAATAGGTCTCGTTGTGTAGTATTAATTATGTGAACTTTCATGGTGTGTAAGTTTCCTATTTGTTTTTGTTTGGAGTTTAAGTATTGTGAAGGGTTTCTGTGATTGAAATTGTGAAATTTATATACATATTGAGTAATTAGTATTTATATGGTGGGATCGGGTTGCACGCTGCAATAGGAGGAATAATGGTGGTATATTGAGGTGGAATAAGGGTGAATTGCTACTGTGCGGTGGGAACAGGTTGCACGCTGCAACATGTGTAATAAGGGTAGATTGTTTGGTGGAATAAGGGTGAACTATGATTATGTTATTTTGATATGGTGGGATCGGGTTGCACGCCGCAATACTTTTAGTTAATCATTGTTGATTAAACTATTATGAGGAAATAAGGGAGGAATATGAGATGTACGGTCGGATCGGGTTGCGCGCTGCAACAATCTAGGTGTTTATGTTTCCCTGAGTTGTGTTAGCTTTACGGTATTCTCTATTGCACTCAAGGATTGGTAATTTCTGAACGCTGTTGACTTATTTTCGAGAGTTGTAGTCATTTTTTGCAAATTACTGCTTTATTCTATTCTGTCTTCCTTTTATGCTTTTATCATATATACTGCATACATGCTATAGTGTGAGTGACCCGCCGTAGCCTCGTCACTAATTCGTGGAGTTTAGGCTTGGCACTTACCAGTACATGGGGTCGGTTGTACTGATACTGCACTCTACACTTCCTGTGCATATTTTGGTGTTGGTCCGAGTTGATCGTGAGATTAGCTGCTGGCTTTATCCCATAGGAGACACAAGGTAGATTTACAGGCGTCCGCACACCCTGGAGTCCCCTTCTAGACATTGCACTTTACTGTTTCTTTCTTTTCGAAAACAATTGTATTTCTTTCAGACATTTACTTGTAGTAAAATCTTAGAAGTTTGTAAATTGTGACTCCAGATCCGGGTAGTACTATATATGTTGAGGATGTTATAAATTTTTGCACTCATCTTAACTCGTTATACCTTATTTGCTGTTATTTACTGGAATGTATAAGAATTGAATTAATGATTCTCTAACATTGTCTTGCCTAGCAATTGAAATGTTAGGGCTTCACGGTCCCGACGGTGGGGAATCCATGTTGTGACAAGTTGGTATCAAAGCACTAGGTTGCCTACGTCTCACAATTCAGGAGCGAGCTTAGTAGAGTCTGGGGGATCGGTACGGAGACTTCTGTACTTATCTCCCAGAGGCTATGGAGTTTAGGAATAAATTTAACTTCTATTCTTCTCTGTCTTGCAATTTTGTTTTCTCAATACTAGTTGAACTCTTTTACTCTTATTCTCTCACAGATGGAGAGAACACGTACCACTTCTTCAGCTGAGCAGCAGCCATAGCCTCCAGTAGCAGCTCCTACAAGGGGCAGAGGTCGAGGCCGAGGGCGTGCCAAAAGCTGAGGCAGGGGCAGGGGCAGGGCTCAGCTTCGAGCCCGAGCAGTAGACCTAGCAGTGGAGCCTCAGGTAGAGTTTGACGAGGAGGTTCTAGCCCAGACTGTTCTCGCGGGGCAAGCTCAGGTTCCGAAGGGGTTCATTTCCACCCCAGTGCTTCAGGATGCCTTGGTCTATTTGGTGGGCCTTATGGGGAGTGTGGCTCAGACTGGCGCATTTCCCATGGAACCTACCATCTCTCAGGCTAAAGGAGGAGCCCAGACTCCTGCTACTCGCACTCCGGAGCAGATGGCTCCCCAGTATCAGACTCTAGCAGCTCATCCAGTGGGAGTGATTCAGCCGAGTTTTGCGGCACAGACCGATGATGGGTCAACTATGTCTTCTGAGGCTTTGTGGAGATTGGACAGTTTTACCAAGATCTTCCAAGTTCATTTCAGTGGTGCTACATCGGAGGATCCCCAAGAGTATCTTGACAGCTGTCATGAGGTGCTACGGAACATGGGTATAGTGGAGACCAATAGGGTCGACTTTGCTGCATTTCATATGACTGGTTCTTCCAAGAAATGGTAGAGAGATTATTTACTTACTAGAGCAGCTGGGTTGCCTGCTCTTACTTGGGACTAGTTCTCTCAGCTCTCCCTAGATAAGTTTCATCCTATCACATTGAAAGAGGAGCATAGCCGTCAGTTCGACCATCTGGAGTAGGGTAGTATGATTGATACTGTGTATGAGACCCGTTTTGTGGATTTGGCCCATCATGCTCTTCTTCTGCGTTGCACCGAGATAGAGATAGAGAGAGAGATAGAGATAGAGAGAGAGAGAGATATGGGGTGAGGAGGTTTATTGATGGACTTCCTCAACCTATCAGATTGAAGATGGCTATGGAGATTGGGAGTGATATTTCTTTCACGAGGCTGCCAATGTCGCTGGGTAAGTTGAGATGGTTCTTGCATGGGCAGACCAGGGGTCTGATAAGAGACCTCATCATTCTGATGGGTTCAGCGGTGCCTCATCTGGAGGCAGGGATGCTTTTGGTAGGGGTCATCCTCCTAGTCCATTTCATTCAGCGCTTCAGGCATCCTAGAATGCTTTAGGGAGTCATGGTCCTTATGTGCTTCATTTTGGATAGCCAGCCTACAGTGCACCACTAGCTCATATCAATGGACATCATATTCAGAGTTATTACCGTGGTCATCCAGATCGTTCGGGTCAGTCTCGGTTTCCATACCATAGTACCAGGATGGATGTTTCGAGTGTGGTGGTTATGGACATCTCAGGAGGACTTGTCCGAGATTATTGGGCGTCCCACCACATCATCAGGGTTTTTATGCTATGGTTCCGGCACCAGTTGCTGCACCACATGCTCAGCCAACCAGAGGCAGGGGTCAGGCAACCAGAGGTAGGGACTTAACTGGTGGAGGTGGAGGTCAGGCTGTTAGAGGTGGAGACCAGCTAACTATAGGCCGTCCCAGGGATGTGGTTCAGAGTGGTGGGGCCCAGCCTCGATGTTATAATTTTCTATCCAGGCCTGAGCCTCAGTCATTTGATGCAGCTATTACAGGTACTGTTTCAGTTTGCAGTAGAGATGCTTCAGTTCTATTTGATCTGGGATCTACTTACTCCTATGTGTCATCCTATTTTTCTTCATATTTGGTTGTGCCTCGTGATTCTTTGAGTGCTCCTGTGTATGTGTCCACACCTGTGGGGAATGCTATTATTTTAGATCGTGTTTATCGTTCGTGTGTGGTCACCATTAGGAGTCTTAAGACTCGAATAGATCTTCTACTTATCGCTATGGTCGATTTCAATGTCATTTTGGGTATGGATTGGCTGTCACCTTATCATGCTATATTGGATTATCACGCCAAGATGGTGACCTTTTCCTTAACGAATTTGCCTATATTTTGGTGGACATGTACTTCTGGCCATTCTACCAGCAAGGTTATCTCTTATGTGAAGGCTCGTCATACGGTCGAGATGGGGTGTCTAGCTTATTTGGCTTATGTACGCGATTCTAGTGCAGAGGTTCCTTCTATAGATTCAGTGCTAGTTGTTCATGAGTTTCCAGAGGTGTTTCGTGTAACCTGCCGGGGATGCCACCCGATAGGGATACGGATTTCTATATTGTTTTGGCTTCGGGCACTCAGACCGTTTCCATTCCGCCATACCGCATGGCCCCGTTAGAGTTGAAATAATTGAAGGAACAGTTGCAAAATTTGCTTGATAAGGACTTCATTAGACCTAGTGTCTCGCCCTGGGGTGCACTTGTGTTGTTCGTGAAGAAGAAAGATGGGTTAATGAGGATGTGTATAGATTATCGGTAGTTGAACAAGGTCACCATCAAGAACAAGTATCCATTACTGAGGATTGATAATTTATTTGATCAGCTTCAGGGTGCCAATGTGTTTTCGAAGATTGATTTGAGATATGGTTACCATCAGTTGAGGATTAGGGCATCTGATGTCCCTAAGATAACCTTTCGGACTCGGTATGTGCATTATGAGTTTCTGGTGATGTCCTTTGGGTTGACAAATGCCCTAGACACATTCATGGATTTGATGAACCGGGTGTTCAAGACTTATTTGGACTCCTTTGTGATTGTGTTTATTGATGATATTTTGATCTACTCCTGCAGTTAAGAGAATCATGAGCAAAATCACATGATTGTACTTCAGAATCTAAGAGCCAGCTAGTGTCGTATGCTAAATTTTAAAAGTGCGAGTTTTGGTTGGATTCAGTTTCTTTCTTGGGGCACGTTGTATCAACATCGGGCATTCAGGTAGATCCTAAGAAGATTGAAGCAGTTCAGAACTGCCCTAGACCCAGTTCAGCTATGGAGTTCAGGAGTTCCATGGTTTGGTGAGATATTACCATCGATTTGTGGAAGGGTTTTCATCTATAGCAGACCCGTTGACTAGGTTGACCCAGAAATGTGACCCATTCAGATGGTCAAACGAGTGTGATTCGAGCTTTTAAAAGCTCAAGAATGCTTTGAATACAATGTCGGTGTTGGTGTTTCCCACAGGTTCAGGATCTTATACGATATATTGTGATGCGTCCCATGGTGGGCTCAATGAGGTATTGATGTAGGAAAACAGGGTGGTTGCGTATGCGTAGCGGAAGTTGAAGGTTCATGAGAAAAATTACCTTGTCCATGACTTAGAGTTAGAAGCCACTGTTCATGCACTGAAGATTTGGAGGCACTATCTTTACGGTGTGTCGTGTCAGGTTTTCACGGATCATCGGAGCCTTCAGTATTTGTTCAAGCAAAAGGATCTCAACTTGAGGCAGAAGAGGTGGTTGGAGCTACTAAAAGACTATGATATTTCGATCTTGTATCATCCCAGGAAGGCCAATGTGGTGGCCGACGCATTGAGTAGAAAGGCAGCGAGTATGGGCAACCTTGCGTTCATTACAGTCGGTGAGAGGCCGCTTGCATCAAATGTTCAGACTTTGGCCAACCAGTTTGTGAGGTTGGATATTTCAGAGCCAGCCCCATTCTATCTTGTACAGTTGCTCGGTCTTTTTTTATCCTATCAGAGATAAGTAGTATGACGACCCTCATTTGTTGGTCCTTAGGGAAAGAGTGCAGCACGGTGGTGCCAAGAAGGTTACTGTTGGAGATGATGGAGTCTTGAGGGTGCAAGGTCGTGTTTGTGTGCCTAACATGGATGGACTTTGTGAGTTGATTCTTGAGGAGGCCCACAACTTCCGGTATTCTATTCATCCGGGTGCCGCCAAGATGTATTCGGACTTGCGGCAGCATTATTGGTGGTGGAGAATAGAGAAGGATATAGTTTCTTATGTAGCTCAGTGCCTGAATTGGCAGCAAGTGAAGTATGAGCATCAGAGACCCGGTGGTTTGCTTCAGCGCAGATAGAGATTTCTGAGTGGAAGTGGGAGCGTATCACTATGGATTTTGTTGTTGGACTCCCACAGACTCAGAGGAAGTTCGATGACATTTGGGTCATTATGGAAAGGCTGACTAAGTCAGCGCATTTCATTCCTATGATAGTTACCTATTCCTCGGAGCGCTTGGTAGATATTTATATCCGTAAGATCATTCGTCTTCACAGAGTGCCCGTGTCTATAATTTATGATTGGGTTACATAGTTCACCTCGCACTTATAGAGGGCAGTACATCGTGATTTGGGCACGCGATTGAGTTGAGCACATCAATTCATCCTCAAACGGACAGACAATTCGAGCGCATTATTCAGATCTTGGAGGATATGCTCCACGCATGTGTTATAGACTTTGGAGGATCATGGGATTAGTTCTTTCCCCTCGCAGAGTTCGCCTACAACAATAACTACCAGTCGAGTATTCAGATGGCTCCCTATAAGGCATTATATGGTAGCAGTGCCGATGGCTAGTTGGATGGTTCGAGCCGGGGGAGGCTATGTTGTTGGGTAAAGACCTAGTACAAGATGCCTTGGATAAGGTCAAGATTATTCAGGATCGCCTTCGCACAGCTCAGTCCAAGCAGAAGAGTTATGACGACCGTAGAGTTCGTGATGTTGCATTCATGGTGGGGGACTGAGTGTTGCTCCAGGTATCACCCATGAAGGGTGTCATGAGGTTCGGAAAGAAGGACAAGTTGAGCCCTAGGTACATCGAACATTTTGAGATTCTAGAGAAAGTGAGAGAGGTTTCTTACAGGTTTGTGTTGCCACCGGGGTTATCAGCAGTTCATCTGGTGTTCCATATGTCCATGCTCCAAAAATATCACGGCGATCTGTCCCACGTGTTAGATTTCAGCCCTGTTAAGTTGGACAAGGATTTGACATACGAGGAGGAGCCGGTGGCTATTCTAGCCCGGCAGGTTCGACAACTGAGGTCTAAGAGTTATCCTTTAGTTCGAGTGTAGTGGAAAGGTCAGCCTGTCGAGGTAGCTACTTGGGAGTCCGAGTCAGATATGCAGAGTAGATATCCACATCTTTTCACCAGCCCAGGTACTTTTCTATTTCTGTTCAAGGATGAACGGTTGTTTTAGAGATGGAGAATGTGATGACTCGATAGGTATTCTTATATTTTAGGTCTCAAAAGCCTCATTTTAGCCTTCCTCAATTTGCATGCGCAGTCCGGGTGTTCTCCCGGAAAGCTTATATATTAAAAACTAATAAAAATAAGAATTTTACCTTAAAAATTCATTTAAGTTGACTTCGGTCAATATTTTGAGCAAACAGACCTAGATCAATGTTTTGACGGTCCCGGTGTGTCCGTATTGTAATTTTTGACTTGGGAATATGCCCGGAATCGAATTCTGAGGTCCCTAGCCCGAGTTATTGATTTTTTTTGTTGAATGTTGAAGGTTTCAAAATTTTATGGTTTTTAAGAATCGACTGTTGTTTGGATTTATTAATACCGGGTCCGTATTTTGGTTTTGGAGCCCGTTACAGGTCCACTATCGTATTTATGACTTGTTTGTAAAATTTGGTGAGAAAGGAGTTGATTTGATGTGATTCGGATGTTCGGTTGTGAAAATAGAAGTTTTAAATTTTTTTTGAAAATTTGATTTGATTTGGTGTCTGATTCATAGTTCTAGGCGTTATTTTGGTGTTTTGATCATGCGAGCAAGTTCCTATGATGTTTTAGGACTTGTGTGCACATTTGGTTAGGAGCCCCGAGGGCTCGGGTGAGTTTCAGATAGGCTTCAGATGTTTTTGAAACATAGAAATCTGGTGTTTTTGTAGTTTCAGGTGCCTTTTGGTTTCCACTCATGAACACGAAGGCACTCTTCGCGAACGCGAAGTGTGAGTTGGATTGGGGGATGGTATGTTCTACGCGAACACGAGGCCATGGTCGCGAACGCGGAGCATTTGGGGTCTGCTCTTCGCGAACGCGATCAGCAACACGCGAACGCGTAAAGTTATTGGAGGTGGACTGGGGATCAATGGGTTGTTCTACGCAAATGTGGGCCAAGTCTCAGGAACACGATATCCAGGGGGGACAGACCATTGCGAACCCGTGCAACCCTTCATGAACACGAAATCCATCCGAGCTGCTGCACATCATGAACGCGGAAGGCCCTTCGCGAACGCGAAGAAGGCCTGCCCAAACCTTATTACATTTCAAAAATGCGATTTTACCCATTTTTCATAAACTCTCCATTAGAGCTTGGCCTAGGTGCGACTTTTGAAGGGAAAACTCAACACCAATTTATTGGTTTGCACTCTTTAACTCATTTTTTTCCATTTCTATCATAACCCATTAAATTCCTATCCATAATCTTTGTTCTTTCATGGTAGAAAACTTGGGATTTAGGAAGAATTGGGATTTTTTACAAATTGGGGATTTAGAGTTCAATTTGAGGTCAGATTCCGAGACTAATTACATAATCGGGCTCGGGGGTGAATGGATTTTGGTCCGAACCTCGGGTTTTGACCAAGCGAGTCTGGGGTCGATTTTTGAATTTTTGGGGGAAGTAGGAATCTACATTTATGCATTGTAAGTGATTCTTTAGCAATATTTATATTATTGAGTTGTTTATGGATAGATACGAGTGGTTTAGAGGTGAATTCTAGAGGAAAAACTGTAATAGAGCATTGAGTGGACTTTGAAGCGAGGTAAGTGTTCTGTCTAACCTTTATTTGAGTGAATTAGGAATCCCCGGACTATTTGCTATGGAAATTCATGTGAGAGGCGTATATGTGAAGTGGCGAGTACTTATGCGCCACCGATTTATCTGTTTTCCCTGTTTTCCCATTTTTCTCATGTTATCGCTTTCCCTGTCTTAATTGTTACATGCTCTAATTGTATTCCCATGCCTAATTTCTACTTGTTAGACATTGTTTCCTTCTGTTCATGATATTTGTTCTTTCCATAGTTTCATTATCTCCTATTATTTGCTTAAGCTGGTTTATCGGTACCTTTTGTTTTATATTCTGAATTGGTCTCGCTGTGTAGTATTACTTATGTGAACTTTCATGGTGTATATGTTTCCTATTTGTTTCGGTTTGGACTTTAAGTATTGTGAAGGGTTTCTGCGATTTAAATTGTGAAATCTCTGCACATACTGAGTAATTAGTATTGATATGGTAGGATCGGGTTGCACTCGGCAGCATGAGGAATAAGGGTGGTATATTGAGGTGGAATAAAGGTGAATTGATACTGTACAGTGGGAACGGGTTGCACGCTGCAACTGTATAATAAGGGTGGATTGTTTGGTGGAATAAGGGTGAGCTATTGTGTTATTGTGATATGGTGGGATCGGGTTGCACGTTGCATCATTTTTATTTATATTTACTGTTGTTTATACTATTATGAGGAAATATGGGAGGAATACGCGATGTATAGTGGGATCGGGTTGCACGCTGCAACAATCTAGGTTTTTATGTTTCCCCGAGTAGTGTTAGGTTTACGGTATTCTCTACTGTACTTTAGGATTGGTAATTTTCTTAACGTTGTTGACTTGTTTTCGAGAGTTGTAGTCATTTTATGCAAATTACTGATTTATTATATTTTGTCTTTCTTTTATGATTTTATCATATATATTGCATACAAGCTATAATGTGAATGACCCGCCGTAGCCTCGTCACTACTTCGTCGAGGTTAGGCTTGGGACTTACCAGTACATGAGGTCAGTTGTACTGATACTGCACTCTGCACATCCTGTGCAGATTTTGGTGCTGGTCCGAGCTAATCGTAAGGTTAGCTGCTGGCTTCATCCAACAGGAGACCCAAGGTAGATCTGCTGGCGTCCCCACACCCTGGAGTCCTATTCTAGACATTGCACTTTACTGTTTCTTTCTTTTCGAAAATAGTTGTATTTCTTTCAGACATTTACTTGTAGTAAATTCTTATAAGTTCATGAATTATGACTCCAGATCTGGGTAATAGTATATATATTGAGGCTGTTATAAATTTTTTCACTCATCTTAGATCGTTATAACTTATTTGTTGTTATTTACTGAAATGTATAAGAATTGGCTTAATGATTCTCTAATGTTGGCTTGCCTAGTAGGTGAAATGTTAGCCGCCTTCATGGTCCTGATGGTGGGAAATCCAGGTCGTGACAAATTAAGTATATTTTTTTTTATTACACAAAACATTAATAATAATTTTTTTCTTGATATGGATGTGTGGGTCTACCAGTAGAGATAAGATTAAGAATGAAGTTATCCGAGACAGAGTGGGAGTAGCTTCCGTGGAAGACAAGATGCGGGAGTCGAGGCTGAGTTGGTTCGGACATGTTAAGAGAAGAAACATTGATGACCCTGTTAGGAGGTGTGAGAGGTTGGTCATGGCGAGGTTGAGAAGAGGTCGAGGTAGGCCTAAGAAGTACTGGGGAGAGGTGATTAGACAGGACATGGCGCTGCTTCAGCTTACTGAGGACATGTCCCTTGATAGGAGGGTGTACATGTCGAGGATTAAGGTATAAGGTTAGTGGGTAGTTTTTAGTTTCTCATCGATAGTCTTAGTAGCACACATGTCCCTTCATTTTCTTATATTTTTATTACGTTATGTGGTTTTGTTCACCTCAGGTATTGTATCCCTTGTTGCTAGTATTTGGTACTAATTATCCTTTATCTCTCCCCTTTTAGTTTCTCTTCCCTCTTTCTTCCTTTCTTTCTATCCACTTCTTCTTAGTACCCTTCCTGAGCCGAGGGTCTATTGGAAACAACCTCTCTACCTGTTAGGTAGGGGTAAGGTATGCGTACAGACTACCCTCCCTAGACCCCACCTGGTGGGAACATACTGGATTTTGTTGTTGTTGTTGTTGTACAACAATTCAAATAGTAGTTAATAATATATTATCATGCGGGTTTTTCTTAATTTCAATGCTTCATGCAGTACATTTTGGTATTGAATATTATAAAGTGGTAATGTATCACCAATATAGAGAATTCTTATAAAATTGATTTTATTAACCCTTCCTACATATTTTTAATAACAATTCAATAGATAATATTGTATTAATTTTAAAATCTTAAATATTAAAAAATAACATAAAAGTTATTGTAGTCCAAAAAAATAAGTTATTACAGTTATGTCCTTTCTCTATGAGTTCTCCTGTTTAATATTTAAGGTCTATGTTGGTCTATCAATATTGGATTCGTGTTTTTATAATAATATAAGCTCTCTTGTTTCTAAATGGATTTGGAATATATAATACATTTTGAAATTAAATTAGTAATAAGAATTTTTTAAGAAGTATATCCTAAATGTAATAGGATTATGTGATGACCCGATAGGTCATCTCATGTTTTAAAACCTAATTCTTTGATCCGAAGCCTTAAAAATCTTGTTTTAGTCTTCCATAATTTGCGTGCATAGTCCGGGTTACGGAAAGCTTTTATGTTAAAAACTGAGAAAAATATGAAATTTTTCCTTAAAATTCACTTGAGTTGACTTCGGTCAATGTTTAGAGCAAACATACCCGAATTCGTGTTTTGACGGTCCTGGAGGGTCCGTATCATGATTTGGGACTTGGGCGTGTGCCCGGAATCGAATTCGGAAGTCTCTAGCCCGAGTTATCGCATTTGAAAGAAATTTGAAAAGTCTAAGGCTTAATGAGCTTGAAATGTTTGACCGATGTTTCACTTTTGGATATTGGGCCCGTATTTTGGTTTCAGAGCCCAGTATAGGTCCAATAGTACATTTATGACTTGTCTGTCAAATTTGGTAAGATACAGAGTTGGTTTGACGTGATTCAGACGTCCGATTGTGAAAATAGAAGTTCCAAAGTTTTTCTTGAAAATCTCATTTGATTTGGTGTTCAATTCGTAGTTTTAGGTGTTATTTTGGCGATTTGATCGAGAGCAAGTTTTTACGATGTTTTTAGACTTGTGTGCATAGTTGGTTTAGAGCCCCGAGGGCTCGGGTGAGTTTCAGATAGGCTACATAGTGAATTTGGACTTAGAATTCAGCTGGTGTCTGGAATTTCTGGTAACTGGCCTTTGATCTCGCAATTGCGAACATTCCCAACTTCTGACAAGCTCGCATTTGCGAGCCATTTATTCGCATTTGCGAAGAGTACCAGCGTCTACATAAGTTCACATTTATGATCATGAGGTCACGTTTGTGAGAAGGCCAGAGTTCTCATTTGTGAACAATGCTTTGCGTTTGCGATGGGAACTAGGGAGGGAGATTCTTCGCATTTGCGATCGTTGGGTCGCATTTGCGATCAGGTCAAAGTTCGCATTTTCGAACTATACTTCGCATTTGTGAAAAAATAGAGGTGTGATGGTATTCACATTTGTGATTGGCTCTTCGTATTTGCGGGGTTCGCATTTGGGAACTCCAGGTCGCAAATGTGACTCTGCAACTGATCAAATATGACTTAGACGGGATTTTTGGTTCATTTTTCAAAATTTCAAAATCTAAAACCTTGGAGGTGATTTTTCCAAGACCATTTCTTCTCCAAATCATTGGTAAGTGATTATAACCTAGTTCCTTTCAATCTTTCATTACATTTAACAAGTTTTAACCTAAAATCTAGTGTTTTCATGGTGGAATTGGGGGGTTTAGGGTAGAAATTAGGAATTTCGTAAATTGGGGATTTAGACCTGAAATTGAGGTCAGATTCCAAAACAAATTACATAACCGGGATAGGGGGCGAATAGGTAGTCGGGTTTTGGCTCGAACTACGGGATTAGACCAAGAGGTATTAGGGGTTGACTTTTGTTGACTTTTCATAAATGGCCTAAATTGAATTCTTTGCAATCGTGCGTAGTTCCTAAGGAATAATTTGAATCGTTTGGTTGGTAATTTGCTAGATTCTATTAGTTATGAGGCTTGTTCGAGAGGCAAAGCTGTGATTGAGCAGTGAGTGGTCTTTGGAGTGAGGTAAGTGTTATGTCTAACCTTGACTCTAGGGAATTAGGACCCCTCAGACTATTTGCTATGTGAATTTCATGTGAGCGGCGTATATGTGAGGTGACAAGTGCTTATGCGCCGCCGAATTATCTGTTTTCCCTGTTTCCCCATTCTTCTTAAATTATCCCTTTCCTTGTCTTAGTTGTTATATTATCTATATGTGTTCCCATGCCTTATTGCTACATGTTAGTCATTGTTTCCTCCTCTTCATGATATTAGTTCTTTCTACAGTTTCATGATGTCCTACTATTTTCTCAATGTGGTTAATTTGTACCTTCTAGTTGTAAATTATGGATTGGTATCGCTGTGTACTATGACTTATTCATATCATTATATTGTACAAGGTTTCCTATTGGTTTCAGTTTGGTGTTTAGGAATTGTAAAGGATTTTCTGTGATTTGAATTGTGAGTTTTACTGTGCATATTGAGTACTTGATATTGATATGGTGGGATCGGGTTGCATGCCGAAACATGTGAAATAAGGGTGATATATTGAGGTGGAATAAGGGTGAATCTATATTGTATGGTGGGAACGGGTTGCACACCGCAACATGTGTAATAAAGGTGGATTGTTTTGGTGGAATAAGGGTGAATTGTGACTATGACATTGTGATATGGTGGGATCTGGTTGTGTGTTGCAACACTTATATATATATATATATATATATATATTTTTTTTTTTTATTGTTAATGTTGTTATCAGGAAATCAGGGAGGACTATGTGACGTACGGTGGGATCGGGTTGCGCGCTGCAACAACCTATGTGTTTATATTTCTCTGAGCTGTAGCTATCATTCTCAATTGACTGTTTTACTTTGTTCTGCATTTTTTTTCTGTCTATACTATTTATATTTCATACAGGTTATAGTGTGAGTGATACGCCTTAGCCTCGTCACTTCTTCTTCGAGGTTAGGCTCAGCACTTATAAAGTACATGGGGTTAGTTGTACTCATACTACACTCTGCACTTTTTGTGTAGATTTTGGTGCTGGCCCGAGATGATCATGAGGTTAGTAGCTGGACTTATTTTACAGGAGACCCAAGGTAGATCTGCCGTCGTCCGCAAACCCTGGAGTTTCTTCCTAGCCACTTTACTTTACTATTTCTTTTCTTTCATAACAATGTATTTCCTTTCAGACTCTGCTTGTAGTAAATCATAGTAACTCGGGAGTTGTGATTCCAAATCCTAAATTTAGCAGATATTATGGAATTATTATTATTCCACACTCAGTTTATTTTGTTTTAGTTTATTTGACCTTATTTACTGAAATGTAAAAAAATTGACTTAATGATTCTCTTACGTTGGCTTGCCTAGAAAGTGAAATGTTAGGCACCATCATGGTCCCGACGGTGGGAATTGCGGGTTGTGACAAGTTGGTACCAGAGTACTAGGTTTCCTAGGTCTCACAATGCACGAGCAAGGTTAGTAGAGTCTGGAGGATCGGTAAGGAGACATCTGTACTTATCTTCTAGAGGCTATGAAGTTGATGAACAAATTTCACTACTATTCTTCTCTGTCGTGCGATTTTGTTCTCTCAATGCTCATTGAACTCTTCTACTCTTACTATTTCGTACATGGCAAGAATACGTACCTCATCTTCAGCCTAAAAGTTGCCAGAGTCCCTAGTGGCAGCTCCTACGAGGGGCAGAGGTCGAGGCCGAGGCCGTGCCAGAGGCCGAGGCAAGGGCATGTCTTAGCCCAAAGCCCAAGAAGCAGCCTTAGGGGTTCATTTCCAACCCAAAGTATTCCTGTCGGGCCAGTTCAAGTTCCGGAGGGGTTCATTTCCACCCAGTGCTTCAGGAAGCTTTGGTCCGTTTGGTGGGCCTTATGGATAGTATGACCCAGACTGGCGCATTTCCCATGGAACCTCCATCTCTCAGGCTGGAAGAGGAGCAAAGACTCCTGCTATTTGCACTCCGGAGTAGATGGTTCCCTAGTATCAGAGTCCAACAGCTAATCCAGTCGGAGTAGTTTAGCCGGTGGTTGCGGCATAGGTCGGTTATGGGTCAACTATGTCTTTTGAGGGTTTATGGAGATTGGAGAGGTTTACCAAGCTCTTTCCAGTTCACTTCAGTGGTGCATCTTCAGAGGATCCCTAGGAGTATCTTGACATCTGTTATGAGGTGCTACAGAACATGGGTATAGTGAAGACCAATGGGGTCGATTTTGTTGCATTTCAGATGTCAGGTTCCGCCAAGAAATAGTGGAAAGATTATTTGTTGACCAGACCAGCTAAGTCGCATGCTCTTACTTGAGACTAGTTCTCTAAGCTCTTCCTATAGAATTTACTCCTTATCAAATTGAGGGAGGAGCATCGTCGTCTGTTCGAGTGTCTCCAGCAGAGCAGTATGACTGTTACTCAGTACGAGACCCGTTTTGTGGATTTGGCCCGTCATGCTATTCTTCTTCTTCCTACCGAGAGAGAGAGAGGGTGAGGTGATTTATTGAGGGACTTGCTCAGCCTATCAGATTGTAGATGGCTAAGGAGACTGGGAGTGAGGTTTCTTTTTAGGCGGTTTACAATGTCTCCAGACGAGTCGAGATGATTCATTCTTAGGGAGTTCAGGGGTATGACAAGAGACCTCGTCATTTCGGTATGTTCAACGATGCCTCATCAGGAGGCAGGGAAACTTTTGGTAGAGGCCATCCTCCCAGGATGTTTCATTCAGCGCTTCAGGCATCCCACATTGCATCAGGGAGTCGTGGTTTTTATGTGCCTCATTCTGGAAAACCAACCTACAGTGCACCACCAACTCCTATCAGTGCATCTCCTACTCAATGTTATTACCGTGGCCATCTGGCCTGTTCGGGTCAGTCTTAGTTTTCGCACCCACAGTACCAGGATGGTTATTTTGAGTGTGGTAGTTATGGGCACATCATGAGGACATGTCCGAGATTATGGGCGTCTTGCCACAACATTAGGGTTATCATTCCATGGTCCCGACACCAGTTGCTGCACCACCTGCTCAGCCAGCCAGAGGCAGGGGTCAGGCAGCCAGAGGTAAAGGCTAGACTGTTAGAGGTGGAGGTCAGGCCGTTAGAGGTGGAGGCCATCCAGCTAGAGGCCGTCCCAAGGATGTAGTTTAGGGTGGTGGGCCCCAACCCCAATGTTATGCTTTTCCAGCCAAGTCTGAGGCTGAGTCATCTAATGCGGTTATCACTGGTATTGTTTCAGTTTGCACTAGAGATGCTACAGTTATGTTTGATCGGGGTTCTACTTACTCCGATGTGTCATTCTATTTTGCTTCATATTTGGTTATGCCTCGTGATTCTTTGAGTGCTCCTTTGTATGTGTCAACACCTGTGGGAGATGCTATTGTTGTAGACCGCATTTATCGTTCAGGTGTAGTCACCATTGGGAGTCTTGAGACTAGTGTAGATCTTCTACTTCTCAATATGGTTGATTTTGATGTTATCTAGGGTATGGATTAGCTTTCACCTTATCACACTATATTGGACTCTCAAGCTAAGATGATGACCTTAGCCTTGTTGGGGTTTCCTCGATTAGAGTAGAGGCAGACTCCTTCCCATTCTACCAGTAGGGTTATCTCTTATATGAAGGCTCGATGTATGGTCGAGAATGGGTGTCTATCTTATTTGGCTTGTTCGCGATTCTAGTGCGGATGTTCCTTTTATGGATTCAGTACCAGTTTTTTGTGAGTTTCCAGAGGTGTTTCCTGCAGACCTGCCAGGGATGACACCTGACATGGATATTGATTTCTGTATTGATTTGACTCTGGGCACTCAGCCCATTTCCTATGGCCCCGCCAGAGTTGAAAGAATTGAAGGAACAATTGCAAGATTTGCTTGATAAGGGCTTTTTTAGACCTAGTGTCTCGCCCTGGGATGCACTTGTGTTGTTCGTGAAGAAGAAGGATGGATCGGTGAGGAAGTGCATATATTTTCGTCAATTGAACAAAGTCACCATCAAAAACAATCATCCATTGCCGAGGATTGATGACTTATTTGATCAGCTTCAGGATGCCAAGGTGTTTTCGAAGATTGATTTGTGATCTGGCTACCATCAGTTGAGGATTAGGGCATCCGATGTCCCTAAGACAGCTTTTTGGAGTCAGTACGGGCATTATGAGTTTCTAGTGATGTCCTTTGGGTTGACAAATGCCCCACCAATATTCATGGATTTGATGAAACGAGTGTTCAAGCCTTATTTGGATTCCTTTTTGATTGTTTTTATTGACAATATTTTGATCTACTCCCGCAGTCGAGAGGAGCACGAGAAGCATCTTAGGATTGTACTTCAAATTCTGAGAGCTAGCAAGCTATATGCTATGTTTTCAAAGTGCGAGTTTTGGTTGGATTCAGTCATTCTTGGGGCACGTTGTATCAGCAGAGGGGATTTAGGTAGATCCTAAGAAGATTGAGGTAGTTCAGAACTGGCCTAGGCCCACTTCAGTCACGGAGATCAAGAGTTTCTTGGGTTTGGCTGGCTATTACCATCGATTTGTGGAGGGGTTTTCATCTGTAGCAGCCCCATTGACAAGGTTGACCGAGAAGGGTTCCTCGTTCATATGGTCAGACGAGCGTGAGGCGAGCTTTTAGAAGCTCAAGACTGCTTTGACTACATCGCCGATGTTGGTGTTTCCCACAAGTTCAGGATCTTATCCGGTGTATTGTGATACGTCCTGTGTTGGGCTAGGTACGTTATTGATGCAGGAAGGCAGGGTGATTGCATATGCATCGCGGTAGTTGAAGGTTTATGAGAAGAATTAATTTGTCCATGACTTAGAGTTGGTAGCCATTGTTCATTCGCTGAAGATTTGGAGGCACTATCTTTTCGGCGTGTTGTGTGAGGTTTTCACAGATCATCAGAGCCTTCAGTATTTGTTCAAGCAAAAAGATCTCAATTTGAGGTAGAGGAGGTGGTTGGAGCTATTGAAAGAATATGATATCACCATCTTGTATCATCCCGGGAAGGCCAATGTGGTGGCCGACGCCTTGAGTAGTAAGACATCGAGTATAGGCGGCCTTGCGTTCATTCCAGTCAGTGAGCGGCCTCTTGCAGCAGATGTTCAGACTTTAGCCAACTAGTTTGTGAGGTTGGATATTTCAGAGCCCAGCCATGTTCTAGCTTGTACAGTCGCTAAATCTTCTTTTTCTGAGCGCATAAGAGATTGTTGGTATGAAGACCCTCATTTGTTAGTCCTTAGGGACAAAGTACGGTAGGGTGGTGCCAAGAAGGTTACTGTTGGAGATGTTTTTGTGCATACAACAATATCTACTAGTCGATTATTCAGATGGCTCCCTATGAGGCATTATACGGTAGGCGGTGCCGGTAGCCAGTTGGATGGTTCGAGCCGGGGGAGGCTTGGTTTTTGGGTACAGATCTAGTACATGATGCCTTGGATAAGGTCAAGATTATTCAGGGTCGACTTCGCACATCTCAGTTGATGCATAAGAGTTAAGCTGACCGTAGAGTTCTTGATGTTGCTCCGAGTATCATCCATGAAGGGTGTAATGAGGTTCGGAAAAAAGGCAAGTTAAGCCCTAGGTATATCGGGCCCTTTGAGATTCTGGAGAAAGTGGGAGAGGTTTCTTACAGGCTTGCGTTGCCGCCGGGATTATCAGCAGTTCATCTAGTTTTCCATGTGCCTATGCTCCGAAAGTACCACGGAGATCCGTCCCATGTGTTAGATTTCAGCTCTGTCAAATTGCACAAGGATTTGACTTATGAGGAGGAGCCGGTGACTATTATAGCCCGGACGGTTAGTCAGTTGAGGTCGAAGAGTTATCCTTCAGTATGAGTGCAGTGTAGAGGTCATCCCGCCGAGATAGCTACTTGGGAGTCCTAGTTGGACAACGTAGTAGATATCCCCACCTTTTCACCAGTTCAGGTAATTTTCTATGTCCGCTCGAGGACGAACAATTGGTTTAGAGGTGGAGAATGTGATGACCAGATAGGTCATCTCTGGTTTTAAAACCTAATTATGTGATCCAAATCCTTAAACTTGTTTAAGCCTTCTTAGACTTCCGTGCGCAGTCTGGGCGTCTTTTCTGAAAGCCTTTATGTTACAAACTGAGAAAAATATGAAATTTTGCCTTAAAATTAACTTGAGTTGACTTCGGTAAACGTTTTGAGCAAACAAACGGTCCTGGAGGGTCTGAATCATGATTTGGGAGTTCGGCATGTGCCCGAAATCGAATTCGGAAGTCCCTAGCCCGAGTTATCGCATTTTATAGAAATTTGAAAAGTCTAAGTCTTAATGAACTCGAAATTTTTGACCAATGTTTGACTTTTGGATATCGGGACCGTATTTTGGTTTCAGAGCCCTATATAGGTCCAATAGTACATTTATGACTTGTCTGTCAAATTTATGAGATACTTAGTTTGTTTGACGTGATTCAGATGTCCGGTTGTGAAAATAAAAGTTCAAAGTTTTTCTTGAAAATCTCATTTGATTTGGTGTTCAATTCATAGTTTTAGGTATTATTTTTTGTGATTTAATCGCGCGAGAAAGTTCATATGATATTGTTAGACTTGTTTGCATAGTTGGTTTAGGTCCCCGAAGGCTCGGGTGAGTTTCAGATAGGCTACTGAGTGAATTTGGACTTAGAACTCAACTGGTGCTGCAATTTCTGGTAACTGGCCTCTGATCTCGCATTTACGAACATTCCCAACTTCTGACAAGCACGTATTTGCGAGCCATGTATTCACATTTGCAAAGAGTACTTGGGTAGGTCGCATTTGCGGGAAGGCCAGAGTACGCATTTGAGAACAATGCTTCGTATTTGCGATGGGAACTGGGGAGGGACATTCTTCGCATTTGCGATCATTGGGTCGCATTTGCGATCAGGCAAGAGTTCGTATTTACAAACTATTCTTTGCATTTGTAAAGAAAGTGTGATAGTCTTCGCATTTGTGATTGGTTCTTCGTATTTGCGAACCCCAGGTGGAAAATGCGACATTTCCAACTAATCAAATACGACTTAGACGGGATTTTTGGTTCATTCTTCAAATTTTAAAAATCTAAAACCTTAGAGGTGATTTTTCCTAGACCATTTCTTCCCCAAATCATTGGTCAGTGATTCTAACCTAGTCCCCTTCAATCTTTCATTACGTTTCACAATTTTTTAACCTAAAATCTAGTGTTTTCATGGTGGAATTGGGAGGTGTAGGGTAGAAATTAGGAATTTGGTAAATTGGGGGTTTAGACCTCAAATTGAGGTCGGATTCCAAAACAAATTACATAAATGGGCTCGAGGGTGAATGGGTAATCGGGTTTTGGTTCGTACTACGGGATTGGACCAAGCGGTCTCGGGGGTTGACTTTTCAAAAATGGCCTAAATTGAATTTTTTGTTATCGTGCATAGTTCATAAGGCTTAATTTGAATTGTTTGGTTGGTAATTTGCTAGATTCTATTGGTTCTGAGGCTTGTTTGAGAGGCAAAGCTGTGATTGAGCAGTGAGTGGTCTTTGGAGTGAGGTAAGTGTTATGTCTAACCTTGACTCGAGGGAATTAGAACCCCTCGAACTATTTGCTATGTGAATTTCATGTGAACGGTGTGTATGTGAGGTGACAAGTGCTTATGCGCCGCCGAATTATCTGTTTTCCCTGTTTCCCCGTTCTTATCCCTTTCCTTGTCTTAGTTGTTATATGCTCTAAATGTGTTCCCATGCCTAATTCCTACATGTTATTCATTGTTTCCTCCTTTTCATGATATTTGTTCTTTCTATAGTTTCATGATCTCCTACTATTTGCTCAAGTTGGTTAATTTGTACCTTCTAGTTGTAAATTCTGGATTAGTCTCGCTGTGTACTATGACTTATTCATATTATTATGTTGTACAAGGTTTCCTATTGGTTCCAGTTTGGTGTTTATTAATTGTAAAGGGTTTTCTGTGATTTGAATTGTGAGTTTTACTGTGCATATTGAGTACTTGATATTGATATGGTGGGATCAGGTTGCACGCCGCAAAGGTGTAATAAGGGTGGATTGTTTTGGTGGAATAAGGGTGAACTGTGAATATGACATTGTGATATGGTGGGATCCGGTTGCGTGTCGAAACACTTATATATATTCATTATTGTTAAGGTTGTTATGAGGAAATAAGGGAGAATTATTTCCACGCCCCAACCTCAGGGAGAGCGACCGGTGCTCAACCGAGTGGACTCGGTCTATCAAGCCTATTAAATCTTTCCTACCCAACTCATTCATAATTCGAAAAGGGAACGCATCACCATTTGTTCAACAGGGAAGAGATCAGTTATATAAATATATAGACGTTGCTAGTTCATTCTTCCTTATATACATTATGCCATAGTTATGTTTCCGAAAGTACATACATATTATAATTTAGTGGAAAAGAGTTTCAAAAATAAAACTTGATCCATTGACCACCCCGACACCCATACATGACCCACATAATCGTCTACGGAGCCTCTAAAGATACAAAGGACCAACATGACAATGTCGGAAACAACGCCCCGACTGTACCTCGAAATATGGATACTTATACTAAAAGAAGAACTACATGACCCCTGGGAGAAATGGGGACTCACCAAGACTGTTGTGAGGAGAGAAAGCGAGCACCACTATATGTGATCGGCTCTATCTGCGATGGAACCACTGATGCGAGACTAAATTGCATAGTTTAACATGTGATATACCTTACATTTTATGCGCATTAATGATAAAAATACACTTGTTATGTATTTAATGGAGTTTATTTTATGTGTAGGTGAATTGGAGATGGAAACGGAGCTAAAGGGATGCAAATACGTCGAAAATACGCAAAAGGAGACGCCCGGGCGATAGCCGGGCGTTTGCCCCCTAAAGGCAGGCCCCTCATGGCGTTAGGGGGGCGTTTACCCCATAAATCCTGCCCCCCCTGGAGTTAGGGGGGCATTAGGCCATAACGCCAGCCCCCCCTGGCGTTAGGAGGGCGTTAGAGCCCAAACGCCAGGGGTCCCCAGTTTTTCCCAATTCCGAGTTTGACGAGTTAAATATTTCCCGGTTGAAATAGAAGTCTCCTACACGGTTAGGGTTCTCCCTAAGACTATAAATAGACTCCTAAAACACAATTAAAGAGGATTTTTGTGGATTAACAGTAGACAATAAGAAAATTCCATTGAAGTGCAAGAACATCGATTTCTACATTTAGTAATTCTTATTTTATATTTCAATTATGCAATTTCTTGTAGTTTTGTTTCGTTTAAACATGAGTAGCTAAGTTTTTAATCTAGGGTTTTGGTAGAACCCGTTGGGGATGAACTTCTTGTAATATTAATATATTTTGATTGATTATTCTCTCTTTGTTCAACTACGTTCTTATTGTAGTTAATTGAATGGCCATCAATTAGCTGTGCCTATTTAGTATGTATCTACT
>ML395542.1:23609-52858 GCA_005239525.1 Nicotiana knightiana | reverse complement strand
CAAGAACACCAAAATCGGACCACAATTTCCCCTCCAATTACTCAATCAAAGTCTCAATCTTTTTATGCCCTAACTTCCCTAATTTTGGGTTTAAATCCAACTAATTTCCGGTTTAATTACTTAGAAAACAACATTGAATCGAGTTCTTGGTCCGAGAAACTCACCTCCATAGAAGACCCTCGATATCCCTCTCCAAATAGCTCTCAAAATGATTCAATCCGCATGCAAAATGAAGAAAATGCCAAAATTTCGCGAAGGCATGAATTTATACTCTTCTGGCCAGTGGTCTCGCACCTGCGACCACTTATGCGCACCTGCGGTCCCAGGTGCGCTTCTGCGCACTTGACTCAAGTCCCCATTTTCTGCACCTGCGACTACCTCTTCGCACCTGCGCTTCCACAGGTGCGGCCACCCATCCGCACCTGCGATCCCTTTACAAGCTTCCAAACTCCGCACCTGCGTATGATCCTCACACCTGCGGCCATCATACCTGCGACTCTCCTTCCGCAGATGCGGCCACACCAACAAAAAGACACCAACAGCAATTTTGCTGCTGTGATGACCCAAAAGGTCATTCCGTGTAATTATAGCTAAATATGTGTTCCGAGGCCATGAAAGCCTCATTTTATATCACCTCGATGTGCATGTGCAGCCCGGGCGCTTGTCCGGGAAACCGTTATATGGAAAATTGATAAAATCATGATTTTATAATAATTATTTGAATAAAATTTAACTTTGGTCAACATTTTTGGTAACGGACCCGGGCCCGTGATTTGACGGTCCCAGAGGGTCCGTAGAAAAATATGGGACTTGGGCGTATGTCCGGAATCGAATTTCGAGGTTCCGCGTCTGAGAAATGAATTTTTAAAGAAAATTGTTTTCTAAAAAATATAAAGGTTTTTAAAAATGAGATTTAATGTGAAACATGTGATATCGGGCCGTATTCTGGTTCCAGAGCTTGAAACAGGTTCAATATGTATTATATGTATTCTCTGTGAAATTTGGTGTGAAATGGACTTAGTTTGACGTGATTCGGATCGAAAATGGAAAATTTAGAAGTTTTGGAAGTTTAAAGGAATTTCATTGATTTTGAGGTTTAATTCGATGTTTATGATGTTATTTTGGTGATTTGATTACACGAATAGGTCCGTAGGATGTTTTTGAGGTTGTCAGTTTTGGGTAGGTGTCGGGGTGCAAAAACCTTAGAAAAATCTGGTGTTTGCTGCAGAACGTGGTGTCCAGTGATTCCTTCTTCGCGATCGCGATTAGTCAGTCGGGGGGGGAGTAAATAACCCTACACGAATGCGGGGCCTGGGGCCAGTGCTCTACGCGATTGCGGAGGGCCACATGCAAACGCATAATGCAAATGTGGGCTTGGAGCTGGGTACTATTTTGTTCAATGCGAACATGGTTCATAGGTCGCGATCGCGTAGGTCAGCATCCAGTTCACTCTGCTATCGCACTCCTTTCTTCACAGTCGCGTAGCATGTGAGTCATTAAGCTCTGCGATCGTCTCCTTCCCATCGTGATCGCGTAAGGTAAATTCGCCCAGTGATTTCCTTAGTTCAGAAACAGAATAATTACGGGAATAAACTCAATTCTCACAAACCTTCTTCTCCACACCTCTTAGGAGATTTTTGAAGAACTTCCTCACCATAACCTCTTAGGTAAGTAATCTTTGAAATCATTTTCTTCCATTTTTATCCACATCTATTAGATTCTAGACCTAAAAACATGAAATCAAAGGTACAAATTGGGATTTTGGTTAGAGATGGGGCTTTTTGATTATTTGAGGAATTTGACCTTGTTTTGGGGTCGGATTTCAAAACAAATTGTATATTCGGGCTCGTGGGTGAATGGGTGATTGGGTTTTGGTCCGAACCTCGTGGTTCGACCAAGCGGGCCCGGGGTCGATTTTTGGATTTTTGGGAAGAATGTTGGGAAATATTTAATTAGGCATTGAGGTTGAATTGTTGAGCAATTTCTGATTTTATTGAGTCAATTATGTCTAGATACGATTGTTTCGGAGTCGAGTTAGAGAGGAAAAATGGTGCTAGAGGCTTGATTGGATTCTTGGAGCCGAGGTAAGTGTTTGGCCTAACCTTAGCTTGAGGGAATAGGTATTGAGTCCTAATTGCTACGTGTTTATTCCATGTTCAACGTATAGGTGAGGTGACGAGTACCTATATGTTGTTGTCGAGCATGACCGTGCGTCAGATATTTGCAATTTTTTTATATTTATTGGATTTTACTGTGTTTACGGATTTGGTATCCATTTGTTAGCTATCCATTTTATGGAAATTCTTGGTTATAAGTATTGTTGAGTAGTTGATCGGTTGGGGAACTTTATGTTGGATTATATACTTGTGTAGGATTTGTTATAGTTGTGTCCCTTGCCGGGACGGTATTATTCTTGTTGATTATTCCGTGGATTTAAGGTTTCTTAGTGTTGATTTCATGTCAACTGTTATTTTTATATTTATTTATGCACGAGGGGACATTCTGTGCCGAGTGTTTGTGAGGTTATGCACGAGGGGACATTCTGTGCCGGGTGTTTATTTGTTTATTGCACGAGGGGACATTCTGTGCCGAGTGTTTGTGAGGTTATGCATGAGGGGACATTCTGCGTCGGGTGTTTATTTATTTATTGCACGAAGGGACATTAGTGCCGAGTGTTTATTTATTTATTGCACGAGGGAAAATTCCGTGCCGAATGATTGTGAGGTTATGCACGAGGGGACATTCTATGCCGAGTGTTTGTTTATTTAATGCACGAGGGGAAATTTCGTGCCGAGTGATTGTGAGGTTATGCACGAGGGACATTCCGTGCCGAGTATTTATTTATTTATTTATGCACGAGGGGACATTCTGTGCCGAGTGTTTTTGGTGAGGTTATATCACGAGGAGACATGCCGTGCCGTTTCTATTTAATTACTTTTTCAAAGTTGTTAATTCCTGCTGTTATTTATACATTTCAGTTGTTATCGTATTCTATCATTTCAGTAAATTTTTGCCCCTTTTCCCTAGCATGTTAGCTCCATTTTTGTGCTTATCTGTTATTTCTTGTCATTACTTCTTTATTAATGTACAGTATTCATTATTTGTCGTGTCCTAGCCTCGTCACTACTTCGCGGAGGTTAGGCTCGGCACTAACTCAGTACATGGGGTGGATTGTACTGATGCTACACCTGCGCTTCTTTATGTTGTGCAGATTACGGAGCCGGACCCAGTGGACATTGAGTGAAGGAGTATCCTTCAGCCCACGGCGACACCGAGGTAGTCCTGCAGGCGTCCGCAGGCCTTGGCGTCACCATCTATTTCTTTCCTTCTGTCTTATCTTGTATTCCTAGACAGTTACACTTGTTTATTTCAGACTCGTGTTTTTAGTAAATCTTAGACTATCCGTGAAATTGTGATACCAGTTATAGGGGTGTATTTAAGGAAATTTCGTAAGATTTATTATTTAAGTTGTTAAATTTCTTATCTTCCGCATTTCTTATTATAATTGTTCAAGTATACCACTGTTATTTCAATTGTATATAATAAAGAAATAAATGTAATAATCGGAACATTGGCTTGTCTAGCGGGTTAAACGTTAGACGCCATCACGGCCTGAAGGTGGGATTTCGGGTCGTGACAAGTTGGTATCAGAGCTCTTGGTTGCTTAGGCCTCACAATTCACGGACAAACTGGGTAGAGTCCGAGGATAGGGATGGAAACGTCTGTACTTATCCCCCAGAGGTTGCAAAGTTAGGAAATAACTTCACCTCTTTCCTTCTCTGTCGTGCGATTTGAGTTCTAAATGCTAACTGAGTTTCTATTTTATTCTCTCGTAGATGGCGAGAACACATGCTTTCTCATCTACCGATCACCAGCCCGATCCTCCTGTTGCAGCTCCTACGAGGGGCTGAGGCTGAGGTTGAGGCTGAGCCAGGGCTTAGCCCAGAGCAGTAGCTCCAGTAGAGGAACCACAGGTAGACATTGCCGGTGAGGTTCCTGCTCAGACGGTTCCGGTCGGACCAGCTCATGTCCCAGAGGGGTTCATTGCGACCCCGGTTCTTCAGAACGCTCTGGTCCGCTTAGTGGGCCTTATGAGGGCGTGACTCTGGCCGGTCTTCTTCATACAACACTAGTTGTCTCTCATTGTGGGGGAGGGACCCAAGACTCATGTTACCCGCACACCAGAGAAATTAGCTCCTCAGCTCCAGACTCTAGTACCTCAGACAGCTGGAGTAACTCAGCCAGGGATTGTGGCACCGGCAGTTGAGGGGGCAGCCATGCCTGCTGATGCTTTGTGGAGATTGGATCAGTTCACCAAGCTGTTTCCTACTACATTTACTGGTGCACCATCAGAGGGTCCCCAGGATTACTTGGACAGTTGCTATGAGGTTCTACAGAACATGGGTATCGAGGAGTCCAATGGAGTTTATTTTGCAACATTCCGTCTTTCTGGTGCCGCCAAGACTTGGTGGAGGGACTACTATTTGACCAGACAATCTGGGTCTTCTCCTTTGACTTGGGATCAGTTCTCCGAGTTATTCATGGGGAAGTTTCTTCCAGTTACTCAGAGGGAGGATCTTCAGAGGTAGTGGGGTTGTATGGTAGGCGTTGTCGGTCGCCAGTGGGGTGGTTCGAGCCGGGAGAGGCTAGATTGTTGGGTTCAAAGTTAGTCCAGGATTCCTTGGACAAGGTGAAGATCATTAAGGATAGACTTCATACAGCCCAGTCTAGGCAGAAGAGTTATGCGGATCGCAGAGTTCGTGATTTAGAATTTATGATCGGAGATCGGGTATTTATTCGAGTGTCGCCTATGAAGGGCGTGATGAGGTTCGGGAAGAAGGGAAAGTTGAGCCCTAGGTACATTGGTCCCTTTGAGATTCTTGAGAAGGTAGGAGATGGCCTACAGACTTGCTTTACCCCCTAGTTTATCAGCTATGCATCCTGTGTTTCATGTATCTATGCTTCAGAGGTATATTGTCGATCCCTCTCATGTGCTTGACTTCAGCGATGTCTAGTTGGAAAAGGATTTGACTTACGAGGAGGAGCCGGTAGCCATATTAGCTCAACAGGTTCGTCAGTTGATATTGAAGAGTTATCCTTCGATTCATGTTCAGTGGAGAGGTCAGTCTGTTGAGGCAGCTACCTAGGAGTCCGAGTTCGATATGCGGAGCCGATATTCCCATATTTTCCCCGATTCAGGTACCTTTCTACGTCCGTTCGAGGATGAACATTTGCTTTAGAGGTGGATATTGTAATGACCCAAAAGGTTATCCGTGTAATTTTAGCTAAATATGTGTTCCGAGTCCATGAAAGCCTCATTTTATCTCACCTCGATGTGCTTGTGCAGCCCGGCGCGTGGCCGGGAAGCCGTTACGTGGAAAATTGATAAAAATATGATTTTATAATAATTATTTGAATAAAATTTGACTTTGGTCAACATTTTTGGTAAACGCACCCGGACCCGTAATTTGACAGTCCCGGAGGGTCCGTAGGAAAATATGGGACTTGGGCGTATGTCTAAAAAATATAAAGATTTTTGAAAATGAGATTTGATATGAAACATATGATATCGGGTCGTACTCTGGTTCCGGAGCCCGGAATAGGTTCAATATGTCTTATATGTATTATCTTTGAATTTTGGTGGGAAACGGACTTAGTTTGACGTGATTCGGATCGAAAATGGAAAATTTAGAAGTTTTTGATGTTTAAAGGAATTTCATTGATTTTGGAGGTTTAATTCGATGTTATTTTAGTGATTTGATTACACAAATAGGTTCGTATGATGTTTTTGAGGTTGTGTGCATAGTTGGTTTGGAGCCCCGAGGGCTCGGGTCAGTTTCGGGTAGGTGTCGGGGTGCAAAAACCTTAGAAAAATCTGGTGTTTGTTGCAAAATCTAGTGTCCAGTGATTCCTTCTTCGCGATCATGGTGGTTTGCATGCGATCGCGATGACTCAGTCGGGGGGGGGGGGGGGGGGGGGAGTAAATAACTCTACGCGAACGCAGGGCCTTGGTCGCGATCGCGGGGTTTGAGGCTAGTGCTCTACGCGATCACGGAGGGCCAGTAGCGAACGAATAGTGCAAATGTGGGCTGGGTACTATTTTGTTCAATGAGAACGTGGTTCATAGGTTGCGATCGCGTAGGTCAGCATCCAGTTCACTCTGCGATCGCACTACTTTTTTCGCGATCGCGTAGCATGGGAGTCATTAAGATCTACGATCGCGTCCTACCCATCGCGATCGCGTAAGGTAAATTTGCCTAGTGACTTCCTTAGTTCAAAAACAAAATAGTTACGAGAATAAACCCATTTCTCACAAACTCCTTCTTCTCCACACCTCTTAGGCGATTTTTTAAGAACTTACTTACCATAACCTCTTAGGTAAGTAGTCTTTGACTCGTTTTCTTCCATTTTTATCAACATCTATTAGATTCTAGGCCTAGAAACATGAAATCAAAGGTAGAAATTGGGATTTTGGGTAGATTTAGGGATTTTTGATTATTTGTGGGAATTTGACCTTGTTTTGGGGTCGGATCTCAAAAAAAATTGTATATTCGGGCTCGTGGGTGAATGGATGATTGGGTTTTGGTCCGAACCCGTGTTTTGACCAAGCGGGCCCGGGATCGATTTTTGGATTTTTGGGAAGAATGTTGAGAAATCTTTAATTAGGCATTAAGGTTGAAATGTTGAGCAATTTTTGATTTTATTGAGTCAATTATGTCTAGATACGATTGTTTCCGAGTCGAGTTCGAGAGGAAAAACGGTGATAGAGGCTTGATTGGATTTTTGGAGCCGAGGTAAGTGTTTGGCCTAATCTTAGCTTTAGGGAATAGGTATTGAGTCCTAATTTCTACGTGTTTATTCCACGTTCAACGCATAGGTGAGGTGACGAGTACCTATATGTTGTTGTCGAGCATGACCGTGGGTCAGATATTTGCAATTTTTTGATATTTATTAGATTTTACTGTGTTTATAGGTTTGGTATCCATTTGTTAGTTATCCATTTGATGGAAATTCTTGGTTATGAGTATTATTGAGTAGTTGATCGGTTGGGGAACTTTATGTTTGATTATATACTTGTGTAGGATTGGTTATAGCTGTGTCCCTTGCCGGGACGGTATTATTCTTGTTGATTATTCTGTGCATTTAAGGTTTCTTATTGTTTATTTCATGCCAACTGTTGTTTTTATATTTATTTATGCACGAGGGGACATTCCGTACCGAGTGTTTGTGAGGTTATGCACGAGGGGACATTCTATGCCGAGTGTTTATTTATTTATTGCACAAGGGAACATTCCATGCTGAGTGTTTGTGAGGTTATGCACGAGGGGACATTCCGTGCCGAGTGTTTTTTTATTTATTGCACGAGGGGACATTCCGTGTCGAGTGTTTATATGTTTATTGCAAGAGGGGATATTCCGTGCCAAGTGATTGTGAGGTTATGCACGAGGGAAACATTCAGTTCCGCGTGTTTATTTATTTATTGCACGAAGGGACATTCCGTGCCGAGTGATTGTGAGGTTATGCACGAGGGGACATTCCGTGCCGAGTGTTTATTTATTTATTTATGCACGAGGGGACATTCTGTGCCGAGTGTTTTTGGTGAGCTTATAGCATGAGGTGACATGCCGTGTCGTTTCTGTTTAATTACTTGTTTAGAGTTGTTAATTCCTGCTGTTATTTATACATTTCAGTTGTTATCGTATTCTGTCATTTCAGTGAATCGTTGCCCCTTTTCCACAGCATGTTAGCTCCATTTTTGTGCTTATCTGTTATTTCTTGTCATTACTTCTTTATTAATGTACAGTATTCATTATTTGTCGTGTCCTAGCCTCGTCACTACTTCGCGGAGGTTAGGCTCGGCACTAACTCAGTACATGGGGTGGATTGTACTGATGCTACACCTGCGCTTCTTTATGTTGTGCAGATTACGGAGCCGGACCCAGTGGACATTGAGTGAAGGAGTATCCTTCAGCCCACGGCGACACCGAGGTAGTCCTGCAGGCGTCTGCAGACCTTGGCGTCACCATCTATTTCTTTCCTTCTGTCTTATCTTGTATTCCTAGACAGTTACACTTGTTTATTTCAGACTCATGTTTTTAGTATATCATAGACTGTCCGTGAAATTGTGATACCAGTTATGGGGGTGTATTTAAGGAAATTCTGTAAGATTTATTATTTAAGTTGTTGAATTTCTTATCTTGCGCATTTCTAATTATAATTGTTCTAGTTTACCACTGTTATTTCAATTTTCTATAATAAAGACATAAATGTAATAATCGGAACGTTGGCTTGTCTAGCGGGTTCAATGTTAGACGCCATCACGGCCTGAAGGTGGAATTTCGGGTCGTGACAGCTGCAAATCCCTAAGTCCAAACCTCCATTAACCATCTGAAATCAATCTCGAGCCCCTCGGGGCCTCAACCAAACATACCAACACATCCCATAGCCTCATTCGAACTTAGTCGAGCCTTTGAAACACCAAAAACAACGCAAAAACACTAAAATCTCATCAAATTCAAGCCTATGAACTTTGAAACTTCTAATCACGCCAATGATGCTGAAACCAACCAAAACACATCCGATTGACCTGAAAATTTGCACACATATCCAAAATGACATTACGAACATGCTCCAACTGTCGAAATTCCACTCCGACCTCGATAGCCTATTTTCCCCTGCCGACTGGAAATCACCAAAAACTAACTTTCGCCAATTCAAGCCGAATTCTACACCGGACATCAAAACTCCATTCCGAACACACTCCTAAGTGCCAAATCACCTAACGAAGCTATCCGAACCATAAAATCCGCAATCCGAGGTTGTTTACCAATAAGTCAACTTCTGGTTGACTTTTTCAATATTGAACCAAGATAAGAGATTAAGTATCTCATTTCTCTCCAAAAATCGCTCTGAACCTGAGCCAACCAATCTAACAAAACGTAATGAAGCTGAACCACATATAATGAAGCAGAAATGGGGTAAACGGGGCTAAACTCTCAGAACGACCGACTGGGTCGTTACATCCTCCCCCACTTAAACATATGTTCGTCCTCGAATGTGCCAAGGGTTGTTCTCCAACACCATCGAACTGCCGCGTAACCTCGCCATGCATATAGCTGGAGGTGATACCACGTCACCCTATCCCATATAGCTCAAATAGCACAACACAGTTGAAATTTCGAAATCCAACCTGACCCATAAACCTTAGAACCAAATTTCCACTTCTGAAGTAATATACAAGATTAAAATTCCACAACTATAAACTGAACAGGTCTGAACATGCTGGATCAAGCCATATACGCACACCAGATGAAATCACATAATACATTGAATGACTCAAACACTTATAGCGATAATTCTTAACCACAATAACTGCTCAGAACAACTCAATACTGGTACATAACCTCTTATCAAGAAATACCTCGCTCTAACACTTTCATATATTGTCGATGATGAATGAAACACGAAGAAAGTAACAACCATTCGTCCGATCAGTCAGACATGAAGCTCCCCCTTCCTAAACAGGAAATATAGCAGATTTCTAAGTCGACTCCCGATATTTATCCTTCCAACTATGTTGTAGATAATTCTGACAATATTCATTCTAGGTCTAATAACCTCTTCTCATGCAACACGACCACTCTGATTACATGACACATAGATACAATTCGGAGCCATAACCTGTGCAACTCGTGCACTCAATAGCAACATCCCAACATAATCAAGTTATATGAAATATTCGCACGAGAGGATTATCCTGCAATTAACAATTACCATCACAACATCATGCTAAACGCCTAGCACACACCGTGAAAATCAAATCACACGAATCCAATACCAAAGGTCATTCCCCTACCTAACTCCGCTACACTGCGCGGACTCATCCAAATGCTGGTCCACGTGAAATATTACAAGCCGCCTTGCCCAAAATCAATAACCATTTGAAATTCGACATCAAGTACTCAAAGTGCACCATAACCATGGGGAAACCGGATGATACCATGCCATACGAATCAGAAAGTGCATAATCAATACGCCTCAATCTCGTAATACCCAAATACTTACCTTACTCAGATCCCGCTATAAAGCCCAAATAAACCCGCACCGTAAATGCATATAACTAACAATCACCACACCTCGTAACACCGAAAGGTAGCTCGTAGATCACCCTAGAACATGATAAACTCAATCACAATCAAATGGTACATTCCTCAAAAATAGAAATTCGGAATCAGCAATTCCGACTCAGTGCAGAACACACACTCATACGGGCCTACCAATAACCCTGAATCAACTCTGGTCACCCACAACAGATAGATAAATTACCGAAAAGTTCACAATGACTGAATCATGGTACATACTAACATCCGACTAGATTTTCTCGCATCTTCACAATTCACTACCACAAAATAACCTGTTTATGAGAACTCTCAGTCTCGAAGTCCACGAAGCGCACGAATTCCTATATCTGACCTCAATTCCACTGCTCGAATACATAGCACATCCCTAATACTCAATCATCCAATAGAACCCATTTACCCAATAGAGTACATTACGACATGTATCGAAGAATTTCCATTACTTGAGTCATTCCCAGACTCCGCCTCTGCACGTCATAACTGATCCACCAATATACCTCGAACTTAAACCAATACGGCACAATCGTGCAATCAACTTATCATTAACAGACTCCCCCACTTGGCTCAAAGCCAACAATCAAGACAAACAATAACTCATAATGCCCATAATAACACAACCCGTCTAACCGCTCAAGTCATCTGCAAACCTCGCATTCACCATTGTAATAGTCATGCCAACTTTCACAAGAGATATAAACTCAATTACAACATATATCATTTACTGGTAGAAAAAAACTTGCTACCGAACAACATAAGGATCACACACCCAGGACAACCCGTCGGAGATACCCCTGTCAGCTTAGCCTCAAACTAATATCTCTCTCTACACTTCCGAAGATCATAACTATCACGCAATCACTACATCTTCCTACATCTAAACACAAACAACGCCTACCCTCGAGGCATCGCAATATGCGGTATAAGAACCTGACGCTGATGGTAGGACCAATACTTCAAAAATTTTGCATACAATCTCTTCTCCCTCAAGGTCTGAAGCACAACTCTCAAATGTTGCTCATGATCCTCCCGAGATTAAGAATACACCACGATGTCGTCAATAAACACGATGACTAAAGAATACATATAAGGCCGGAATACAGGGTGCATAAACTGCATAAAGGTTGTTGGGGCATTGGTCAGCCCGAATGGTATAACCAGAAACTCATAACGACCATATCTAGTCCTGAAAGCAGTCTTCAGAAGGTCTGGCCCCCGAATCTTCAACTGATGATAGTCGGAACGCAAGTCAATCTTGGAAAATACCCTGGCACCCTGCAACTGATCAAACAAGTCATCTATACGAGGAAAGGGATACCGATTCTACATCGTAACCCTGTTCAACTGCCGATAATCAATACACATACGCATAGAACCATCCTCCTTCTTTACAAACAACACTGGTGCACCCCAAGGTGACACACTGGGCCGAATGAACCCCTTATCTAGGAGTTCCTGAAGTTTCTCCTTTAATTATTTTAGCTCCGCTGGTGCCATACGATAAGGTGGAATAGAAATAGGCTGAGTTCCTGGCACCAGGTCAATACCAAAACCAATGTCCATGTCTAGTGGCATGCCTGGCAAGTCTGCAGGAAACACGTCTGGAAAGTCACGGACCACAGGAACCGAATCAATAGCGGGAGTCTCACCACTGACATCCCTCACAAAAGTTAGATACGATAAACACCCCTTCTCAACCATACGCTGAGCCTTCAGGTAGGAAATCACCTTGCTAGGCTCATAATCAAAAGACCCTCTCCGCTCAAACCTCGGACATACGGGCATAGCTAAAGTCACGGTCTTAGCGTGACAATAAATAAAAGCATGACAAGGAGATAACCAATCCATGCCCAATATCACATTAAAATCGACCATGCTGAGTAACAGTAGGTCCACTCGGGTCTCCAGACCCCCAATAGATATCACACACGATCGATACACATGGTCCACAACAACAGTATCGCCCACTGGAGTCAACACATGAATAGATGTAACTGAAGGCTCACGAGGCATATCCATAAAATGGGCGAAATGTGATGAAACATAGGAATATGCTACCCCTGGCTAGCATATACGCAAGGATTCCATTAATGAATACAATAACAAAGGAGTGCTGATACAGCTGGAATACACCGTTAATCGAATACACGAATTGTACTGGGGAAATGATTAGCCCAAAAGACATCACCAGTAACTCATAACTCAACAGAAAGATCCGCTTCGCTCCTCAACTGAACAACATGAGAGGTCTTCCAATACACTCACAACTCGAAGCCATATACCAAATCGAGACGGAAATCAAACTCTCAATAGTTCTTGCCACATTCCCAGCCACTCATTTTGTCACAAATCATAGTCCAAACACATCTAACCATCAAATCACACTCACCACATAGGCATCTAGCCAGAAAGTCCTGTCAATAAGGACATCAACGAACATATAAGTCCCCAAATACATGTGCTCACACAACAAAGTCTCAGCACTCAAGCCACATAATAGATTCGGCCTCAAGTCCTCCAGACTGGCCCATTACCAACACGCCAAAATCACATCTCATCCATGGAAGTCACAAGCCGTCGATGCACAATTGATACCAAGCGCTCTCGTGCACGTTCGAATACATGGAAGGAATTCGAGAGTTACGCTCTTAGCTGATTAAAATGGATTCGCATGACAAGAATTCAAGAAAAATGAGATTGTTCCTAAGGGTTATGCATCCTCTCGAGGATAAGTACAAACATCTCCGTACCGATCCACAAGACTTTACCAAACCTGCTCATGACCATTGAGTCCTATGTAACCTAGCGCTCTGATACCAACTTGTCAAGACCCTAAACCACAACTGGCCGTGATGGCGCCTATCGTGATACTAGGCTAGCCAATTTACTGAAAATAATGAAATGATTTTTCACTTAATACATCAAATATCCGAATTTCCATAATAATTCTGTTTCTTAAGCATTTCAAATACAATAAAAATGATTAGAACATCTAATCACAGTCCCATTATCTGGAGTCAACCATCATGATCATCTAAGAAGTGATACAGTCTAATACAAATTCTCTACTACAACAAATCTAGGAATGTAAATTACAAATGATAGAGTAGGAAGGAGAAAGAGTAGGTTGCGGACGCAGAGCAGCTACCTCTCAGTCACTCGTGACTCCACGATCAGTATCTCATGCTCTCACTTAACACTCGTACTTAGTAAGTACATGAACACACATAACTGCTGCGGCGGGCAGCCCGCTTCACTACATTTATACATACATATATATATTTATATTGTTGCGGCGTGCAGGCCGATCCATATAATAGTCAACTGCGCTCACTGGGGTTGTACGGACTCCTGGAGGGGCTCCTTCAACCCAAGTGCTATATCTGCTACGGCGTGCAGCCCGATCCAATATGTATACTATCGCGACGCGCGGCCCAATCCATATATATAAGATATATTGCTGTGGCGTGCAGCTCGATCCATATATATATAATATATATTGTTGCAGCGTGCATCCCGACCCACATATAATATATAACACATATATTGTTGCGGCGTGCAGCCCGTCCCATAATTATACTCACATACTCGGCGCTCGGCCTAACACATATATACTGCTGCGGTATGCAGCCCGATCCATAGTTATCCTCACATGCTCGGCTCTCGGCCTGACTCAGTCACCCTTACAAGCCACTTAGGCAATTTGTCTCAACTCACGGGGTTCAGCCCCAAATATTTTCCAGAGTTTTCAAAGCAGTGTGATAACAGTGAAAATAATAGCAAGTAGGAAACATGACTGAGTTTACAATTTACTAGTAGGATAGTGGTAGAATAGTGTAAAAGTACCTCGTGAAGGTCTAGACAGGTCGGCACAAGGCCCCAAACATGTCTCACAGCCCATAAACATGTATAAACTTCTGAAAGACAGGATGTCGTAAGGCTTCAAATCGAATACGCGGCTTAATAGTCGCTACGGGATGGACCAAGTCCCAATCCCTATCGGTGCACTCCCCCACGCTCATCACCTAGCATGTGTGTCACCTCATTTATCAACACAATAACATATAACGAAGCGTCATACCCTCAGGTTTATAGTTACAATTGTTACTTACCTCAAAACAGCCCAAAAACTACTTCGCGATGCTCTTTCCCCTCGAATCAGCTCCCAAATGCTCCGAGCCTATCACAAATCAGATCAATAACATCAAAATATGTTAGGCAGACGAACCCCAATCGAAAACTATCAAAATTAGGCACAATTCCCGAAATTTGCTAAATCCGGCCCCCCGAGACCACATCTTAGAATTCGATAAAAATTAACACCACGAGATTCCTCATCCTCCCACGATTTTATACATATCAAGAACACCAAAATCGGACCACAATTTCCCCTCCAATTACTCAATCAAAGTCTCAGTCATTTCATGCCCTAACTTCCCCAATTTTGGGTTTAAATCCAACTAATTTACGGTTTAATTACTTAGAAAACAACATAGAATCGAGTTGTTGGTCTGAGAAACTTACCTCCATAGAAGACCCTCGAAATCCCTCTCCAAATTTCTCTCAAAATGATTCAATCCGCATGCATGATCCTCGCACCTGCGGCCACTTATGCGCACCTGCGGTCCCAGGTGCGTTTCTGCGCACTTGATTCAAGTCCCCATTTTCCTCACCTGTGACTACCTCTTCGCACCTGCACTTCTGCAGGTGTGGCCACCCATACGCACCTGTGATCCCTTCACAAGCTGCCAAAATCCGCACATGCGCATGATCCTCGCATCTGCGGCCATCGCACCTGCGGCTCCCCTTCCGCAGGTGCGGCCATACCAGCAAAAAGACATCAGCAACAATTTTTCTGCAAATCCCTAAGTCCAAACCTCCGTTAACCATCCAAATTAATCCCGAGCCCCTCGGGGCCTCAATCAAACATACCAACACATCCCGTAACCTCAATCGAACTTAGTCGAGCCTTCGAAACACCAAAAACAACACGAAAACACTAAAATCACATCAAATTCAAGCCAATGAACTTTGAAACTTCTAATCTCGCCAATGATGCCGAAACCAACCAAAACACACGATTGACTTGAAAATTTGCACACGTATCAAAAATGACATTACGAACCTGCTCCAACTGTCGGAATTCGATTCCGACCCCGAAATCCTATTTTCCTCTGCCGACCGGAAATCGTCAAAAACTAACTTTTGCCAATTCATGCCTAATTCTACACCGAACATCAAAACTTCATTCCGAACACACTCTTAAGTCCGAAATCACCTAACGAAGTTATTCGAACCATAAAATCTGCAATCCGAGGTTGTTTACCAATAATTTAACTTACGGTTGACTTTTCCACTATTGAACCAAGATAAGAGACTAAGTGTCTCATTTCTCTCCAAAAATCGCTCCGAACCCGAGCCAACCAATCTACCACAACGTAATGAAGCTGAACCACATGTAATGAAGCAAAAATGGGGGAAATGGGGCTAAACTCTCGGAACGACCGACTGGGTCGTTACAATAAGGCACCAAGCGCCGGTCTCACCCCCCAAGTTCAGGGTGTTACAAAAGTGGTATCAGAGTAGTTCTGTCCTAGGGAGTCTACAAGTCGTGTCTAGTAGAGTCTTGTTTATGGGTGTGTCGTGCACCACACTTATAAGTAGGAGGCTACAGGGCATTTAGGACTGTCACCTTGTGTTTTCACTTATAACTAGATTCTGCATGATGCTTATGATGAGTCAATATGAGGTTTTCAGTGGACCATGTGTGTACTAAAAGGTGTAAGCTTCTTGATAATAAGGACTAAGGCATGAATCCACCCATCTTAGTAATGCCCTATGAGAGCAAACATATATGATTTAAGAGAACGACAGGATATCAGGATCCGGCTGGGGTTAGAGTAACCCAAAATGATGGATGAATTGTTAAGTTAGTTGACATTTCTGAAGGATATTACAAAGGTGCTAATAGACCTCCTTATGAAACACCCAGATGGTGCACTCTAGAACATTACAATTAGACGTAAATACTAGCATGATCAAGAAAATTCAGAAGATAGGCACTGAAAGTCTGGAAGGGATAAATACTATCTTAGTGTGGCTCTCGTCCCTAGTAGAGCGAAAACGTTGAGCAAACCGAAGAGCCAATGAATGAAGAAAGGGGAGCTAAAAGTAAAAGAGTGTCTTGTTGAAGTTTTCAAAAGAAAAAGATTGGCAGAAATATTAGCAGGGAAATAAGAAGAGAGACAAGGAAGTATTATGAGTAAGATTTGATACATGGATGACAACGGTAGATAAAAAAGATGACAGTATTACAGAGTCAATAGTCAAGTAAAGGAAAATACGAGAGGTGACAGGCCTTGAGGCCACAAAAGAATATAGGTCATAAAGTCACATCTTCATTTCGAGAAATAAGTTCGCGACTCCAACGTGATTAATAGAAGGAAAAGTTAGACCCTAGAGTAATAGAAATCAGTATGGACTGGTGAACAAGATAAACTAAACACGAATTAAGAACTGAGTGATTTGATAATAGTCAGCATCATGAGAATTTCATATTGCATTCCGGCAGCAATAGAATAGAAAATAGAAGAAGATCCATGATTAATTCAGAGAATGGTCATTCAGGGAGACGTTTCCCTAAAGCAAGAAATATGAGCAAAGTTAAGCTTAAGGGATTGTATCTTCCAGTTACACTAAGTGTCACCATCACGGGTGAGAAATTTTGTTATCCTTGGTACAGAAGGATTACCGCAAGGAAACTAAGGGTTTCTGCCCGGGATGTTATAAATAGATAAGGAGTTAATACGTGAGGTAAGTTAAGACAAGGAAATAAACCAAGAAATATTACGCAAAATATGGATATGACAATGGGCTGACGAGTAGTTAGTAGTTGATTCAGGAAGAGCCTAGTCATGACTAGACAAGAAATTACAAGCAAATCAGCAGATCGTGCAAGATAAATGTTAAAAGAAAGAATTGGGCCCATGTCATAAATGAAGGATTAAATTGTTAAAGGATAGTATCATGCATATTCCTCAGCGCCCATGAAAGGCTAAACAGAATAACTGATACCATGAACCCGAGATCAGGACATAACTTAAGTCGACATAAAGGCCGATCAGAAGAAGGAGGAAATTAAAGAGTTACATCAACGAAGTAAATCAGAAATCCGATTATTGGACAAGAAATTATAGGAATCATGATTGAGAACATACCAGAATCACTCTTAATATCAGAGCCGCAAGAGAGATAGCACAACAACCATATTCTATAACGGCTCTACGCTAAAACCAGTTAGATAAATTCCAGCCTCATAAGAATTCAGTATGGAGCTCCACCGGATTGTGTAGGCACCAGAGGTGCAAGTATTATATTAGAGCTTCAAATGGTGGATGTGATTTATATTTATGTGGGAGAGAAGTTATTAAAGAGATAGAAGAATGTGAGGTGATATTTTAAAGTAAGTAAGGTAAAAGTGAACAACGTACGAAATACTCAAGTATAGAAGGATGAGAGTGATCCATACTTCAAGTAAAAGATAGAAGCGTTGGGCACCGATAGGTCTATTTAAGTGAAATAAAGAAGAGTTAGAGATGATGTGATGTTTCGCTTAATGTTACAGGATAACACAAGGAAATCTATGGTGCAAGGAAGTTGAAGGAGGGCTGCGAGTAGTATAAATGGATATGTATGTGTCACAAGCTAAAGTGTGATAAAACGATAAGGTTTTAGAAAGACATGAGTAAGGATAAGAAGAAGGCAAGTGAGGAGGTGAAGAAAATAGATTAGTCCTTAGGATTAAGCCCGTGAAAATAGAGGAGTTGATGGTTCCTCTAAAATATAGAAAGCACAATATAGCCTGAATGAACTCAAAGAATCTAAGACTAGTAGCATTTAGAAGAGATGGGATGCTGCCAGGTAGCAGAATGAGGGTGAAATTGTGATAAACAAAGGATGACGTTCAGGCCTTCGCTTGAGTAACGATTTGAAATTTTCATGAGTTCGACGGGATTAGAATAACCCCCATAGGATGAATCACATTGGGATGCTATAAAGTACGGTTATATAAGTATAGTATCACCCCTAGGTGGATCAATCTAATTACTCCAGATGTCCTCGATGAGAAGCGAGCCCTAGCGGCCTGTTACATAAAAAAATCAACTTATCAGTTGTAGGTGATGAATCAACATTAAGGTAAATAAACAATAGATGGATAAAAGTTCAACAGTATGAGATGAGATTAGACCATCATGCTTAAGGATAAACAACGAGAGTAACCTAGAGTTGGTTGCAAACTTCAGTAACAATAAATCGAAGTAAGAATTATGGTATAGTATGACCTACGTAGATACAGTAAATTCAAACAAATGGATAGCCAGGTCTATGTAATAAGATATAGCCATATTCGCAAGTTCTACAAAGTAGCGAGCGAAGAACTTCAGTACACCTATAAATGCCTAGAGAGGCATCTTATTAAGCCTTGTATATGTTTACAAAGTAAGGCCTAGAGATTGGCTAAAAGTTGGAGGAAAAAAAGAAAGAAGAGTCGCATAGGCACACTTAGAAGGTCAGTATAGTACATGCTGCATGATAGAAGGTAGCAACAGTTACGAGATTGGAAGAAATTCGATCACAAGTCATGGCATATGAAAGAGGCCTAAAGGGGGGAATGTCCTCGCCTTTGGATTTATTCACAGAACAGTTGCCTAGATGGCAAGGAGAGTACTAAAGTATTCAAAAGACATAAGTTATGTAAATGATAAGTGCATCGGTCAACATTCGAGGATGAATGTTCCAACGGGGAGAATGATGTTACACCTCATGTTTTCGTACATAGAAGTACACCATAAGTAAATTCATATAAGATTGGAAATGAGATATTACATCCCGCATTTTCGTACGTTGAAGTTTCATCGTAAGTTAATCGACGTAAGTTCGGGAATGAGATTTATTTTGGGATTATAAGTATTATTCTATTTCAAACAAGTATCATGAAGGTGAGAGGGTAAGCAAATCAAAGTAAATGAATTACGTTGCAGGTTGGTGATTTGGGGATAAAATACGATTCGGGCCATAATACTCGATATTATGGATTAGTACCATACAAGGTACCATATGACCATGATAGTACGGTAAATAAAGTGTGATAAAAGTAGGTAGTATTTTAAATAATTTGAGGTAATTCTTAATTATGTGGATATTTGGTTAATTGTGAATTTGTGGTAGAAGATTAACCATGTAATTAAGGAAGTGGGTGGATAAAATTTGGATAAGCTTAAATCTCCCAAACGTGGAAGCAATTCAAGCCCAATTTAGTGACTCCTAAGTGCATAAAATAGGTGGCAAAGTTAGTAAGCTTAGTGGCTTAGTCATCCCAATAGGTGGGGGCCACAAACCATGATCTTAAAATACCTCCATGTTATATTTTGCTAGCTAACGGATGAAAGCTTCAAAGAGAGATTATTAAACCATGTAATTCCATTCACTTTCTAATATCATAGAAACATTACAATACAAATCACAAGAGAGCTTCAACCAAGAACATAAGAAACTTTACCATCCAAAATTATTTTCTAATCCAAAACATAGCAACTTTAGTTCCAATTCCAAATAGAAACGTTGTTGCAAAATTCTTAAGGAAAGGTTTCGGCCAAGATTTTCTTTGCATAAGCAAAGGGATTGCTTCGAGCTTTTCATACGACTTGTTCCGTGTTTTGTCGCAATTAACGTGTGTTAGAGGAATTGTTAAGAAAATCGGCTTAGGTATGTTAATTCTAAGCCCTTCTTCATTTTGGCATGATCTCATAATTACACAAGTTTGATAACGAGGCATAAAGAAAAAACATTCATGTCCCGAAATTTACGTATAATTTTCCTAGTCATGTAAGTACAATATTCAATTGAGTATTTCCTTCTTCCAGTCAAGAGAGAAGAGAGTCTATGTATACAGTATTACAATATTTTCATTACCATCGAGCTATAATCGATGGGCAGGCCCCTATTGGGAAACCTCCGATCAGATGGTAAGTTATATATCGAGCCTACTGTGGCCAAGCGCCTATGAGCGAGCCCAGTTGGTCGAGATACAGAGCCTAGTATGGCCGAGCACCATGAGCGATCCTACTACGGTAGAGAAGTTATATATATATCGAGCCTTATAAGGCTGGACAACTATTTTACTTACTATATTGAGAGAGTTGAGTATCAGCAGGTAAGCATATCTTCAGATTATCTTTGACTTCCAGTTGCTTTCAGTTGTTATATTATAAGTTCAGTTCAGCTTTCAGTATATTTCCTTGCATACTCGGTACATTATTTCGTACTAACGTCCCTTTTCTGGGGACACTGCATTTCATGTGTACCGGTTCAGACACACAGATGGGTAGACCTCTCATTAGGTGTTGCCCGAGTTCAGCTTGACCATTAAGCTCCATACCCCTTCAGAGTTGTCGGGTCTAAAGCTTTATGTACATCTAATATATATATGTATATATGTTAAGAGTAGATTATGGCCATGTTCCGATCACAGCATATCCATCACTAGAGGCTTGTAGACATATCATGTCAGTTAGTGCAGTATGTTGGGCTTGTAGTCCTTTTATGTATATTTTGTTGGTTTGCCAGCTGTAGTAGTTATGACGGCCTTGTTGGCCCAACATTATATTAATATTTAGTTAGCATTTGCAATTATCTTTCAATGTGGCCCATGGCCAAAGTATGACATTATATGCTCAGAATCCCTTAGTCGCAAGTTGGTACGCAAGGATAGGTAAGGAACCGGGTGCCGACCTCGCCCCCCAAGTTCAGGGCATGACAGTTATTTTTTGATACATCATATCATTGTTTTCGGGATAGTTTCATGACATTGTGACTCCATGAGTGAGATTGGAGAGATTGATGACTGAGTGAGGCCGAAAGCTTGATTATGAGTGACATTTATGGGATTGGGCTGCACGCCGCAACGGTTATATTGATTATTATAGAGCTTGGGCTGAAGGAGCCCCTCAAAAGTATGTACGCACCCTAGTGAGCGCAGTTGATATTAATGAGGTATGGATCTTCCTTGGACATGGATCTTGTGCGGACAATATTTGATACCTAGAAATGGATATTCTCCACGGACCGGATTGGCCTTTCTCGCTACTGGATGACTGATGGTCAGTGAGATATATATTCTAGGATGGATCTTCCATGGGCCATATAAAGTACCGAGTGGTTGAGTATTTGAGAGCGTGAGTGATAAGTGGGGATTTTGACTACTTATTTGCGCCCTTTTGACTTTCGTTTTAGTTAAAAAATATTTAAAGGTATTCTCGAAAACTGATGAAATATGCTTACTTGCAGGAGTATTGGAAAATGATCCATTATGATGACAATCAACTCAAGAAGGAGTGCTTTTGAACAAGGACAAAAATCAAGCAAAAAGGTTCAAGTGCAGACCGCAGAATTCTATGTGCGGCCGCTGAACATGAAGAAGAATTGACATTGCTGCAGCTTAAAGTGCGGACCGCATAATAATTTTGCGGCCGCAGAAGTCAAGGTTCAGAGAGTTGGAAATTCAAGACCATCAAGAACTGCGGACCATACTATAATTGTGCGGCAGCAAAAATCAAATGTGCGGCCACACCCAGAATTGTGTGGCCCGCAGAACTCAAGAGATGAGGCCGTAGTGCAGAAATATGCGGCTGCAGAACCCACTCCTATCAGGAGCTGCAGCAAAGTGCGGACCGCACACAGAATTGTGCGGCCACAAAACCTCCGAAAAGGCAATTTTGTCCGAAAATTTCAGTTGTGTATAAATAGTCTTTTTGACGAAATTAGGTTAAGTTTAGAACACCAGAAAGTTTGTAGCCATTTTTCTTTACTCTTTAAGGAAACTTTAGTTCATATTGTTGATTTTACATTGGATTTTCATCTATTAATCATTCAATATGAGTTTTATCATCTTTTCTTCTTTATTTTCATCATTACCCACTATGAGTAGCTAAATTTCTAGCTAGGGTTGTGACCCTACCCTAGTGAGGGTACCTAATGAGTGTTTGAGTTAGGGATTGTTTATGATTGGGTGTATATTATTTAGTCTAGTTCTTACTATAATTGTGAAATTAATGGTTGCAAACATTGTTTCAAGCCTATTTGACTTAGTCTCTACTTGAGAAAGAGAAACTTAGTCTAGGAAAACTTGGCTAACAAGAATTTGGGATGAAATCAAGAGATTGATAGTCCCAATTAAAGGGTTGAATCTAGAGATAGTACAACCCAACTTGAGCAATTTATCAACTCTTTTGTGGAATACCCATTTGGACTTGAGAAAGCCAAATCGGCAAAACCACTCTCTTACCGAGAGGTATTGAGTGGGTAATTGTGTGTTGATTGCTATAATACACCCCGACCTACAAAACTCGTTCTAAAGCCCAAAACCCGTTAGGCAAACACCTAGGTGGAAGTCACAGCCCTAGACCTTTTACCTATTTGAAAAACAACAAAAAAACATTATTTTCTAGTGTTATATTTTACAAATGAAACCGTAGTATAATTTTAGAAGTAACATCAGAACATAGTTTGTAGAAGTGCAACTTAGACACCTTACGCGCTTAGTCCAAATATATACCACTAATACCATCTACGCTCCCTGTGGATTCGATCGTGACTCCTAGTTGGGTATTATTATTATTGCAATCGAACACTTCACAACCCCAATTTGAGGTGTGACTTGGGAGAGATCAATTTTTGGCGTCGTTGCCTGGGAGCTAAAAATAGAATTAGCTAGATTTTTTTTTTTGTGTGTGTGACTTATCTTCCTTTCCTTCCGTGTTACTAATATTTTTGGTGAAACAATTGTAGTTACAAAAATGGCTCTCAATAACAATGATCCACTCAAAAACATGTCATTGGGGGATGCCTGGGAGGATGACCAAGTTGAAGTGGTTCCTTTTGAACCTCAAGCAAATAAACGAGGTCGCCTGCCTCAAGACAACTTTCTTGTTCCTCCCCCACCTACACCAAGAGAGGCTCCACACTGGGTGTTTCCAAATGAAGGATATGAAAATGCCATAGTCACGCCCTGCATTAGGGAGGGAAACTTCCAAATCACTAATGTTATGCTCACATTGCTAGAGCAACGGGGATTCTTCACTGGGGCTCCGAGTCAAAATGCATACAAACACTTGAAGGGGTTTGTGGACACTTGCTGGGGGAGTAAATAGACCAATGTCTCCAAGGATGCTCTAAGGTTGAGGCTATTTCCCTTCTTTCTATGGGGGAATTCTTTGATTGGTTAGAAAGATTGACAAACCATTCCATCTGTACATGGGATGAATTGGCGAAGAAGTTAATTTCCAAGTTCTTTTCTCCCGAGCATATGGCTACTCTTAGAGACGAGATTCTAGCATTCAAGCAAGAACTCAATGATCCTTTGCGTGAGATATGGTACAAAATTATGGTGAAAGAGTGCCCAAACAATGATATGATGGAGGCTATGATTCAATAAACTTTTTATAGGGGATCAATACTACCAATCAATGCGTGATCAACTTGCCGGTGGAAATTTCATGACAACACCATATGCTGAAGATTGTGAGATCTTAGATGAAATGGTGGATACTTCATCGGTATGGCAAAGTACAGAAAATGTTCCTCAAGGTGATCCAAATGTGATTCACCTACATAAAGAATTTCATGATCATAGGCAAGCAATTTCCAAATTGGCCACCATAATGAATCGATTAGCCAAAGCTCAACTTCAAAAAGTTCAAGGTCCTAAGAAAGTAAATTCAATGGAGGGTGTGAATACGATGGTAAACAAGAGAAGGCAAAAGGGTCAACAAGTGCAAAACCGTGCGGAACAATATGTGCAAGAAGATAGTGGGTTTGACCAAGATGAATCTTACAATGAACAAGAGGAGGAAGTGCAATATGTGAACAACTTCCAAGGGCAAAGAAACATTTCTCAAGACCTAAATCAACAACAATGGCTATATCAAGGTAATCAAGGGAATTGGAATTCTAGCAACCAAGGCAATTGGAATGGTGGTAATAACCAAGGTAATTGGAACAACCAAAACAATCAAGGAAATTGGAATTGTCAAAACAAACAAGGAAATTGGAGTGGAAATAATCAAGAATATTGGGGAGGCAACAACCAAGGAGGATGAAACAATAATCAAGGAAATCGGGGGTCGGGCTTTCACAGGCTCTCGATGTATCAACAACTGAGAAACCTGCCTCCTTATTCTTCCCATGGTCCTAGCTCTTACAACAATGAGATAGGGAGAATTAATAACATGTTCAAACAAATGATGGAGAAGAATGCCGACTCTGATGCTCAACTAACCTCTTACAACACTTCAATTCGCAATTTGGAAGTTTAATTGCGGCAAATCTCGCAAGATTTGAACACTCTTCCTAAGGGGGCACTACCTAGTGACACGCTGGTGAACCCAAAGGGTGGGAACAACACGGTACATTACATGACCGTGACTACAAGGAGTAGAAAAGGTGGGGATGCAACAACCTCAAGTAAAAGGAAAATTATGGATGATGAGCTAGTGATACAAGAAGATGAGATTCCTACTATGTGGTGCAAGCCAATGATGAAGTAAGAATTGATATTGATGAAAATGTGGAGGAGACTCAAGAGGAAGTGAACCCGTCTAGGGAACACATTGTAGAATACCAGAACCGGTAGTGCTGATGTCTAAGGCACCAATGCCAAGGCCTCCTCCTCCATATTCTCAAGGTTGGCCAAGAAAAATGGCGAAAACCAATCCAAAAGGTTCAGTGACATGATGAAGATCCTATCTATTAATGTGACATTGGTTGAGGCTTTGGAGCAAATGCCTGGTTATGCAAAGTTCATGAAGGATTTGGTGACAAAAAAAAGTTCGATGAATTGTGAGACTATAAAGAGGACACATCAAGTGAGTGAAATTGTGCACTCAATGGCTCCTAAATTAGAAGATTCCGGTGCTTTCACAATCCCTTGCACCATTGGAAGCGCCGACTTTGCTAAAGCCCTTTGTGATCTTGGGGCGAGTATCAACTTGATGCCCAATGAGGTTGCAAATGGAGGATCGTACTATGAAGAGACCATTAGGTATTATTGATGATGTGTTGGTTCATGTTGATAAATTCATCCTCCCGGCGGACTTTGTGATTCTTTATTTTGAAGTGGACTATGAGGTGCATATTATTATAGGGAGACCCTTTCCTTGCTAAGGGAAGGATCTTTTTGATGTGGAAGACGGCAAGCTCACTTTCCAGGTGGGTGATGAAAAAATATTTTTCCATGTGTGCAAATATATGAGGCAACCAAAAGGCAATGAAGTTTGTTCGTTTGTGGATTTGGTGACCTATGTGATTATTGATGATACTAGTGCCACAATGAATGATAGTGATACTTTGGAGGCCATTTTGCTTAATCTTGAAGATGATGAGAAGGATGGCTATGTGTAATATGTGAATGCATTGCAAGGAATGGGGTCGTACACTTATGAACCCTGCAAATTATCCTTGGATCATGAAAACCATAAGACTCCTCCGACAAATCCCTCAATCGAAGAGCCTCTCACTTTGGGGTCAATGCCATTTCCTCCACATCTCAGGTATGAATTCCTTGGCCTTTCTTCTACTTTACCAACTATTCTCTTCTTTTGTTTGACTAATGTGCAGGTAGACTCTACATTGGTATGCTACAAAAGAGAAAGAAAGCTATTAGATGGACATTGGTGGATATTTAGGGGTATAAGCCCCACCTTTTGCATGCACAAGATTATTTTGGAGGATGCAAAACCCTCCATTGAACATCAAAAGATACTAAATGAAGCAATGCAAGAGGTGGTCAAAAAGGAGATCAGAAAGTGGTTGGATGCCGGGGTTGATTACCCCATTTTCGATAGTTCGTGGACCTCTCTGGTGCAATGTGTCGTAAAGAAAGGGGGCATGACGGTGGACACCAATGACAAGGACGAGTTGATTCCTATAAGAACGGTGACCGGGTGGAGAGTGTGTATGGACTATCGCAAGCTCAACAAAGTCACAAGGAAGGATCCTTTCCCAATTCCCTTCCTTGATCAAACGCTTGATAGGTTGGCCGGCCGTGATTTCCATTGTTTCCTTGATGGGTATTCCGGCTACACTAAAATTCTTATTTCTCTTAAGGATCAAGATAAGACTACTTTCAAATGTCCCTATGGTACTTTCACATTCTCGCAGAAGCAATTTGGCTTATCCAATGCACCGGGGACTTTCCAGCGGTGTATGATGGCTATCTTCACTGACATGGTGGAGGATTTCCTTGAGGTCTTCATGGGTGACTTTTCAGTGGTCGGGAACTCTTTTGAAGATATCTTGAAAATTTTTGATAAGGTCTTGGCAAGATGTGAAGAGACGAACCTAGTATTTTAATTGGGTGAAATGTCACTTCATGGTCGTGGAAGGCATTGTCCTTGGCCACAAAATTTCAAAGAATGGTATTGAGGTCGACAAGGCCAAAATAGAGGTGATTTCTAAACTTCTACCTCCGGCATCCGTGAAGGGAGTGAGGAGTTTCTTGGGTCATGTGGGTTTATATCACCGTTTCATCAAGGATTTTTCCAAAGTGGTGAACCCCATGTGTAGCTTTTGGAGAAGGATACCAAATTCCATTTCAACGAGGATTTCATGAAGGCATTTGAATTTCTCAAGTTTAAATTGACAACTACTTCTATTATCACCGCACCAGATTGAAGCTTGCCTTTTGAGCTCATTTGTGACGCAAGTGATGTGGCGGTCGGAGAAGTTTTGGGGCAATGAATCAACAAAATCTTCCATCCAGTCTACTATGCTAGTAAGACATTGAACGATGACCAAGTCAAATACACGGTGACCGAAAAAGAGCTCTTTGTTGTTGTTTTTGCTATGGAGAAGTTCCGCCCGTACTTGATAGGTACAAAGGTGATTATTTGCACGGATCATGCGGCGCTTCGGTACTTAATGAGAAAGAAAGATTCAAAGGCGAGGTTAATGCGGTGGGTGCTTTTATTGCAAGAGTTCTATCTAGAAATCCAAGACTATAAAGGTAGTGAAAACCAAGTGGCAGACCACTTGTCTCGTTTGGAGGAGGAGGGGAGGCCACATGACGGCCTTGAAATCAATGACTCCTTCCCTAACGAGCAACTTCTATCCATTTCAATAACTGAAATGACATGGTTCATCGACTTAGAAAATTATCTTGTGAGTCGTATTGTACTGAATGATTTCTTTTCAAACCAAAGGAAAAAACTCAAATGGGATTGCCTTGACTACTATTGGGATGAATTGTACCTCTTCCATATTTGTATCGATGGTGTGATTCGATGATGTGTGCCGGAGGAAGAACAAGTGGAGATTCTTGAGGCTTGCCACTCTTCACCATATAGTGTCACCATGATGGAGCGAGAATGGCAGCAAAAGTGTTGAGTTGTGGATTCTATTGGCCTACCCTCTACAAGGACACAAGTGATCTAGTCAAGCTTTGTGATGAATTTCAAAGGGCCAGTGGGATTTCTAAAAAAAATGAGATTCCCCTCACCATCATCTTAGAAATTGACATTTTTGAGGTGTGGGCCATTGATTCCATGGGATCGTTCGTAAGCTCTTGTGGGAACACCTACATTTTGGTAGCTGTGGACTATGTGTCAAAGTGGTTTGAGACCGTTTCCCTACGCAACAAAGAAGGTCGAAGTGTGGTGGAATTTTTGAAAAAGAACATCTTTACAAGATTTGGTAACTCAAGCGCCATTATAAGTGATGGGGGATCGCACTTCTGCAACAAAGCGTTTTATACCTTACTCACCAAGTATGGTGTCACTCATAAAGTCATGACCCCCTTTCAGCCTCAAGAAAGCAGACAAGTGGAGGTCTCAAACCGGGAGATCAAGAGTATTTTGTCAAAGACAGTGAATTCCAACTGGATGGATTGGTCTAAGAAACTTGATGATCCTCTACGGGATTATAGGATGGCTTACAAAACACTTATTGTGATATCTCCATACCAGTTGGTGTTCGGGAAACCTTGTCACCTCCCGGTGGAACTTGAGCACAAGGCTATGTGGGCATTGAAGAGGCTAAATCTTGAGTGAGATGACGCCGCCAACTTAAGGGTGGCCGAATTGAATGAGCTAGATGAATTTCGGTACCATGCATATACAAGATCTTCCTTATACAAGTAGAAGATGAAGTACCTCCATGACAAATACATTAGGAACAAGGAGTTCAAAGAAGGTGACCTTGTGTTATTGTTCAATTCTCGGTTATGGATGTTTCCGGGAAAGTTGAAGTCTAAATGGAGTGGCCCGTTTGAGATTGTGAATGTGACACCCTTTGGTGCATTAGACTTAAAGAATAAAAATGATGATGTGTTTAGAGTCAATGGTTACTGAGTGAAGCATTATCTTGGAAAAGTTGATGGCCAAGTCGTGGCATTAATTCATTTCAAGTGATTGATGGTAATTTGTGTCATGACGCGACGTTAAATCAGGCGCTTCTTGGGAGGCAAACCATGTTTCTTTTTATATTTATTTTTGTTCTTTTTAGATAGGTTTTGTTTTGTGCTAACTGGTTTTGAAGTGTATTGCATGAATGAGTGTGCTTTGCAGGAACTGTGCTCGAAAATTAGCTAAGTGTGAAAAAAGTGTGGACTGCACATTTATAGTGCATCCAGCACAATCTTGAATGCCACAGTAGAAAGGAGTCTGCGGCCGCACAATTCATTATGCAGCCGCATAACTGGAGACCCAATAATGCAAACTCTCTAAAGTTTGAATTGCATAGAAATGGCTGATCTGCGGCCTCACATAAAATTGTGCGGTCCGCACAAAAATATGCGGCCTCACCCAAATTTGTGCGGACCGTGGATCTTCAAACAAGGGTAGTGGTACCAGGTAAAGAGTGCAGACCGCACACAAAATTGTGCGGCTGCACTCAACTTCAAACTTTACACTAATTCGGTCAACCTATAAATAGTGGCCTCCTCACACTGTTAAAAGCTTTACACACTTTGAACACTTGACACCAAAGCTAGCACAGTGTACTAAAATTGTTCAAGAATCACACTCACTTCATCATCTTAGATTCCCCCCCCCCCCCCCCCCC
>ML395542.1:4125-23099 GCA_005239525.1 Nicotiana knightiana | reverse complement strand
TCTCCCCCTCCCCCATCACTTCATTACTGGTATGTTCAATTCATGTTTAGATTTCACAAATTTCTTCATCTTTGTTCTTAATTAGTTTTATTTTTTGGCCTAACTGTCATATTAATCATCATGTGTGCTTATCATTGTGTGGGTAACTTCATATGTGTTCATTGGGGGTTGGGTAAATTGTGTATCATGTCTATATTGCAAATACCATGTCCAAATTGTGCAAAAAAATGAAAAACCTAAGTTTAGTGTTGTCTGATTTTGAATTTTGTGGTCCGCATATCCTTAGGCTAGGGCAAGTCTGTTCATGAATTGTGCGGACCACACTCAAAATTGTGCGGTCCACAGAAACTGAATTGCTGCCACAGACAAATGTGTGCGGCCGTAGAACAAAACATCAGAGAAGTGGATTTTTTGGACATTGAATTGTGCGGCCGCACTAAAAATTGTGCGGGCCGCACTTCCCTTTTTTTGCACAATGTTGTTTGCAACTATTTTAGTCTATTTTGAAATTTAACTGAATCATGTTGCTATGTATTGAAAACAATGATTCGATCAAGAGGACATGGTGATACTTCCAAAGGGAGGGGTGAATCCTCCTGAGGCCAAGGCAGGGGTAGCTAACCTCTATCGTTCTAGAAATTGATATGAAAGAATCCAACCATAGGGAGAGGTAAGGCCATAGAGCCCTCTGAATCAAGCCCTTACATCCCATCTATGGAAGCATCTGAGGACCACCCTATGAAGGCACAACCTGATTCCCAATCTCAACCACAACAGTTCCTAGGGAGATACCAGCTCCGCAATGAGCCTTCCACCTCAGTAAACTCTTCTGAGGGTTTTGAAGAAGGCAGCCAGGGTTCAGAACCTTCATCTACTCACACCCCGCCACACCATTCACAGTTGATGACAATGATGATATTCCCGATGATGGTAGAGGGGGTGAAACTAGAGTTGCCGGCCTAGAGAGGTCGAAAAAAAAGAAGATATGGGAAGATAGATTCGTGAGCCTTACAGATTTTACAATGTTCTGAGAGTGGTGGCCCCAGAGATCACTCAGACTTGAGCGACATTTTCTTTTGAAGGACTTGCATAGATTTAATCCGAACGTGGCAAAGCAATTAGGGAGAGAAAAAGACGGACTTGGTTCACTTAGAGTGTTATGGATGCCAAGGAGCATTTAGTCCGGGAGCTCTATGCCAATGTGGCACATATCAAAAAGGGGACTAAGGTGACCAAGGTGAGAAATTTGAAGGTTCGATTTGATCAAAGCACTCTAAACACCTACATGGGGTTCGAGGAGGTAGAGCCAGTTCAGTACTTGGAGAAATTTTCAATGGGTGATGCGGCTCGCCCTTGGTTAGTTGAGATCTTAGCAACTCCAGGACCACCACCACCATGGATCATAGTGGGGGTTCCCATTATATGAGCTATCCTCAACTTTGAGGCAAAAGGGTGGGAAACATTTGTGTGCAGCCGAATAGACCCGAGCTGAAATGAGAACAATCTTCCAGTCCCCCGGGCAGTCTTAGTGGCATCTACCATGGCCGGATACCCAATCAATGTGGGTTCCATCATGTTGTCCAGCATGTTGGTAGTTGTCAGGCAGGGTGAGAGCTCCTACCCGCATCCCAACGCTCTCTCAGAGTATCTCACGGATACGGGGGTGGAACCAAGGTGCTTTGATACAAAAATTCGGGCTAAGAAGCCTTTCTCCTGGTGCTCTCTCAAGGACCCAAGGAACCCGAAGAATAAGGGTAAGTCGACTACTACCGTAGGCCAGTCTGATGAGTCATCGGTGGTAGTTGCAGATTATGCTTCTATGCCTTCTACAACTTCAATGCCTTCCACAGGCTTCCACCGAGACAGCTGCCATGCCACTGCCTCCATCTTCAGGTCCATCAGAATCAGTTTCAGTGCCTTCCTCCTCCAGTTATCCACTCAGTGTGCTGCGAGTCTCCCAGACACTGGCGAGTCTAAACAACTGGATGCAGACAGCTACTACAAAGTTGTCTGACATATCCAGTGTTGTTGCATCATAGTCTTCTACCCCAGTACCGCAAGTTCCTCCGTCAGTGGAGGAAACATTGAAGAAGACCTTGGATAATCAGAAGACCCTTATGGATACCTTGGTGGCACTTGTGGGAGCTATTGAGGATTTAGGTAAACAGGTGAAGAAGATGAGGAAATCCCAGGCTTCGAGAAAATCAGTGGACAAGTTGAGAAAAGAGGTGACTAAGATAGCAGTAGTTGGTGATCTTCCATTTGACTTACTGATCGAGATAGATCCATCGGTACCAGCAGACCAAGCAGCACCAGTGGAACCAGCTGGCTAATATGATGAGACGGACTTCGCTGCCCACACTGTTGAGGAGGTGTTACAGATGTTCACCAACCCCGATACTCCCCGGGCAGAGGATGATGAGATCTAGTTGGAGGAGCCTGAAGGTGGTGATGCTGCTATGAACCCGGGGACCACATAAGGATCCCTATACTCTTTCCCCTTCCTTAACATGATTTTGTTAAGCATTGCAGATAATGTTTATTCTTATTCAGGGATGGTCAATTTTGATTTGATATGACATTTGAAATTGGCATGTAATAACTATTAATACTTTTTTTGTTATTTTCATTATGTATATATTCTTCCCTCCCTATCGATGTATATATTCTCTTTCCCGTTCTCGGTTTGTATATTCATTTTTTCTTCCAGTAGTTTATTTCATAGATTATTTATTTTGTTGTCCTAATAGTCTCCCTATCAATGTATATATTCTCTTTCCCATTCTCGGTTTGTATATTTCAACTTTGTTTCCAGTAGTTTATTTCATAGTTTCTTTACTTTTTTTCTTAGTAGTCTAGCTTCTTATTTACTTTATTAGCTTATTTTTATGTTTAAATGATCAATAAGCCTTTGGATTTCTTAATGCCACAGTTCTTTCCAAAGGTGGTTTTTGTGTGAACCGGGTGACTCTTCCCAACGATGGATGGCGTGAAAACCTTCTTAAGGGATTGAGTCTGTTTTTTGATGTTTAGGTAAAAATTAGTAGTAATAATGAATAAGAGAGTCAAGCATGCTTATCTTGATACCAATACACTTAACTACACGCTAATGATTAAAAATAAATTCTTGGAAAGAAACGGCTCTAGTTAGTGACCTTGTGACTCTTGTGTTGACTTAGGCAATCATCGAGTTGTTTAGTTGAACCATTAGTGATTTTCAATCTTGAATACGGTTTTTGTGGGCCCTCGACTCTATCCTATTTAACAATCCAGCTGTGTGAGAGGTGAGATGTTTTGTTGCAAGTCCAAGTACCCGTGCGAATGGTCTAAACCTTGCCCTGAATGTGTTTCTAGGAAAAATTCTAAGTTTTGCTTGGCTTGAGAAGTGATTATAGGCTCTCCTTGACCCATTTTCAAATTTTCCATGGCCTACCAATCATGTTATCCCTAGTCAATCCTTTTGAGCCTAAAGCCTTTCTCGTTTGATAACCATGTTACAAGCCTTTACGCATTTTGTACTGACCCTCTATTGGCACCAAAGCTTTCCTTAACAGTCATGAGAAACATTGGCGAAAAGATAAGTTTGGGGGAGAGACAAGGAGTTTCAAAGTGGTATCAAGGTACAAAAAGAGAAAAGAAATGAAGAAAAGGAAAGGCAAAGAAAAAGAAATAAATAACAAAAGAAAAATACAAAAAGAAAGTGAATAAATTGAAGAGTTGAAGGGTTTCAAAGAAAAGAAAAAGTGACAGGCATGGAGAAAACAAAGAAGGAGAAAATGAATATTATGACCAAGAAAGAGTGATGTCAAGTCTCTGTAGTTCCCCTACGGAAAAATAAAGTGACTCAAAGAGTCGGCAAAACATGAGCCAAAAAGAGAAAATGGAGTGCTTAAGGAAAGATGAACCTGTTCTATTCTAAGATTTCCTTCCTTAGTCCAAAAGCCTTCATTACATTCCATAAAAGCCCTACGTGATTTCAGGTCGAGCGAGCTTACATTAGTGGTGATTTACATGAGGAGAAAGCATATGGTACTTAGAGACATACTTGTGACATTCTTTTGAGAGAGATGATCGAACTTTTCACAAATCCTTGAATTGAGTGTTACATTCTTAAGTGAGATAAGCTAACAGAGAGTATAAAAGGAGGAGTTTGGGATACACAGTGACCTACATGAAAGAGCGAACTTCCTTGATGAGTAAAGTCAACTCTTGATGCTCAAGTGTCACATTAGAGCTATTTGTGCTTAAAACTTCAAAACATTGCCTTGTTGATAATTCATGAGTGTGTGGGTAATTGTTGGTCCCAATTGATGTGTGTTTGATTCACCGTAGATTAGTTGGAATCGCTCTTAAGTTTGGGGGAGTTGATAAGTGAGGATTTTAACTACTTATTTGCGCCCTTTTGACTTTCATTTTAGTTCGAAAATATTTAAAGGTATTCCCAAAAACTTATGAAATATGCTTACTTGCAAGAGTATTGGAAAATGATCCATTATTATGACAATAACTCAAGGAGCCTTTTGAACAAGGACAAAAATCAAGCAAAAAGGCACAAGTGCGGACCGCAGAATTCTGTGTGCGGCCACAGAACATGAAGAAGAATTGATAGTGCTACAACGTAAAGTGTGGACCGCACAATAATTGTGTGGCCACAGAATTCAAGGTTTGGAGAGTTGGAAATTCAAGACCATCAAGAAATGCGGACCGCACTATAATTGTACGGCCGCAGAAATCAAATGTGGGGCCGCACCCAGAATTGTGCGCTCCGCAGAACTCAAGAGATACGGCTGCAGTGCAGAATTGTGTGGCTACAGAACCCACTCTTATCAAGATCTGCAGCAAAGTGCCGACCGCACACAGAATTTTGCGGCCACAAAAACTCCGAAAAGGCAATTTTGTCCAAAAATTTTAGATGTGTATAAATAGTTTTTTTTTTTACGAAATTAGGTTAAGTTTTGAATACCGAAAAGTCTGTAGCCGTTTTTCTTTACTCTTTTAGGAAACTTTAGTTCATATTGTTGATTTTACATTGGATTTTCATCTATTAATCATTCAATATGAGTTTTATCATCTTTTATTCTTTATTTTCTTCATTGCCCACTATGAGTAGCTAAATTTCTAGCTAGGTTGTGACCCAACCCTAGTGTGGGTGCCTAATAAGTGTTTGAGTTAGGGCTTGTTTATGATTGGATATGTATTATTTGGCCCTAGTTCTTGCTATAATTGTAGATTTAATGGTTGCAAACATTGGTTCAAGCCTATTTGACTTAGTCTCCACTTGAGAAAGAGAGACTTAGTCTAGGAAAACTTGGCTAACAAGAATTTGGGATGAAATCAAGAGATTGATAGTCCCAATTAAAGGGTTGAATCTAGAGATAGTAAAAACCGATTTGAGCAATTTATCAACTCTTTTGTGCAATACCCATTTGGAATTGAGAAATCTAAATCGCGAAAAACCACTCTCTTACCAAGAGGTATTGAGTGGGTAATTGTGTGTTGATTGCTATAATACACCCCGACCAATAGAACTCACTCTAAAACCCACAATCCGTTAGGCAAACACCTAGGTGGAAGTCACATCCCTAGAGCTTTTACATATTTGAAAACAACAACAATAACATTATTTTCTAGTGTTATATTTTACAATTGCAAACCGTAGTATAATTTTAGAAGTATGATCAAAACAAAGTTTGTGGAAGTGCAACTTAGACACTTTACGCGCTTAGTCAAAATATACACCACTAATCCAATATATGCTCCATGTGGATTCAATCATGACTCCTAGTTGGGCATTATTATTGCAATTGATCGCTTTACAACACAATTTTGAGGTGTGACTTGGGAGAGATCAGCGATCACATGAGACTGTCATCATGGTGCATCACATACAGTATGTGCATTGGCATGTAGAAGTAAAAGAGTTATATCCTTCACATTTTTCATATTTGATCTATTTTACTATTTTGAACTATCTATTTAATTTGAAAGCATGTCTATGTTTCTGTACTGTTATTTCTATTATAACTTTACCGGTTGAGTTCTTCACTACCCTTTAGTTCAAAGGTTGGACTTGTTACTTACTAAGTTGGTTGTAACTCATGTTACACCATGCACCTCGTGCGCAGATCCAGGTGCTTCGAGTCACGGTGGCCGCTGATCGAGGAGTTAGGATTTGGAGACCATCGAGGTACCTGTATGGCGTTCACATGCCTTGATTCTACTTCTTTATCTCTATTTGTACTTCAAATTTATTCCCTAAATATTGTAGTAGACCTTATTCCGGTGTAGATGCTCATGTACTATGTGACACCCTGGTTTTAGGATAGGCTTTCTTCAATATTAATTGATTTCATCTTTGTTTTCAAAGTTTTTACCGTGTTGTCATGCTGAGTAGTGGCTTGCCAAGTTCCACGATAGGCGTCATCATGACAGTTTATTTTTGGGTTGTGACAAGTTGGTATAAGAGCATAGGTTACACAGGTCTCACGAGTCATGAGCAGGTTTAGTAGAGCCTTGTGGATCGGTACAGAGAAATCTGTACTTATCTTCGAGAGGCTGTCGAACCCTTAGGAAACTTCACATTCTTGAATTCTTGTCAAGTGAATCTGTTGGTTATGGTAACTAATCTTTTGTTATTCTATTCTCTCACGTATAGTAAGGACACGTACTACGGGGCAGGATGGATAGCCACTAGTACCACCAGTCAGGGCCGTGAGAATTTGAGGTTGCGGTAGGGAAAGAGGTGCAGCTCGCACAGCAGCTAGGACAACACCTGCAAATCCACCAGTCGCCCCAGTCCAGGATCAGGTCCTGGTTGTAGATGCACCAGCGGGACCAGCTCAGGTACCAGTTATGCCCATTATGATTCCAGGCCTTCAGGAGGCCTTGGCTCAGATTCTGATTGTGTGCGCCAGTCTTGCTTAGGCGGCCTCTGTTTTGACCGCATGGGCCACTTCTCAGGCCGGGGGAGGTGCTCAGACTCCCGCCGCCCGCATACTAGAGTAGGTGGTACATGGACTCCAGACATAGGGGGCACCACCAGCCTAGCCGGTTGTAGCTGCTCAGGACTATGTGGTTCCTATTATGCCTGATGATGAGAATCATAGATTGGAAAGGTTTGGGAGGCTCCAGCCTCCATCTTTCAGTGTTACAGAGGCGGAGGATGCATAGGTATTCTTAGATAAGTATCAGAGGATGTTCCATACAACAGGTATTCTGGAGACCACTGGGGTCTCGTTCACTACTTTTCAGTTCTAAGGGGTTGCCTTCACCTGGTGAGAGGCTTATGAGAGGCGTAGGCCGGTGGGTGCAGCGCCACTGACTTGGCAGAAGTTTACTATTCTCTTCTTGGATAAGTTTTTGTCGCAGTCTCGCTGATAGGATCTCCGCAAATAGTTTGAGCAGTTACGTCAAGATGAAATGTCTGTGACGCAGTGCGAGATGGGGTTCTCTAAGTTGGCACGTCATGCAATCTAGTTAGTTCCCACAGATAGGGAGAGGATCAGAAGGTTCATTGATGGCCTCACATCTTAGTTACGAGTGCTTATTACTAGAGACAGAGTATCTGGTGCTACGTTCGAGGATGTTGTCGACATTGCTAGACAGATTGAGATGGTCCGCAGTTAGGAGCGGGTTGAGACGGAGGCCAAGAGGTCTCATGGATCAGGTGCTTTTAGTGGCATTCCTTCTGGAGGTCAGTTCCACTACGGCAGGGGTCGTCCTTATAGGCATGCTCAGACGGCTCGCCTAGTTCACCGTGGTACATCATCAGGTCATGGTTCTCACGGTTCTTGGCAGGGTCACTCATCTCTCAGTTCCCTTCTAGCTAAGGGTTCATCTCCTGCACCATCAACTCAGGGTTCATCTATCCGGGTCTTTCTACCAGTTATTCCGGTGCTCGGGGCTCCCTTCAGTCCCTATCGCCATTTGTAGTGAGGGGTTGTTTTGAGTGTGGAGATATTGGTCACATCAAGAGGTATTATCCCCGCCTTATGGGAGGTCCATCTAAGCAGAGGAGTCAGCCCACGACCTTAGCACCTGTTACTTCACCACCCGCCCAGCCAGCTCGGGTTGGAGCTCAGTCAGTTAGGGGTCGCCTAAGAGAGTGAGCCCGATCAGGGGGTGGCCAGGCCTGTTTCTATGCTCTCCCTGCCAGACTATACGTCATTGCTTCGGATGTTGTGATCACAGGTATTGTCTCAGTATTGCACATGGATACCTCTGTATTATATGACTCTGGTTCCACTTATTCATATATGTCCTCATATTTTTCTCATTATCTATATATACCCTGTGAGTCTCTAGTTTCATCTGTTCATGTATATACGCCAGTGGGCGATACTATTGGGTGGACCGTCTATACTGGTCATGTGTAGTGACCATTGGGGGTCTAGAGACTAGAGTGTATCTCTTGTTTCTTATTATGTTTGAATTTGACGTGATTTTGGGTATGGATTGGTTGTGTTCATGTAATGTTGTTCTAGATTGTCACTCTAAGACCGTGATGTTGGCGATGCTGGGGTTGCCGAGGGTTTAGTGGAGCACCTTTATAGACTATGTTCCTAATAGATTTATTACATACTTGAAAGATCAGCGGATGATTGAAAAAGGTTGTCTATCTTATTTGGCCTTTGTGAGGGATGTTAGTGTAGAGACCCCTACTATTGATTCTATTCCGGTGGTGTGAGATTCCCCAGATGTAATTCCTGCAAACCTGCCAGGCATGCCGCCTGACAGGGATATTGACTTTGGTATTGATTCGGTGCTGGGCACTCAGCCAATTTCTATTCCACAGTATTATATGGCACTAGCTAAGTTTAAAGAATTGACGGAGCAGCTTCAGGAACTCCTTGGTAAGGGGTTTATTCGGCCTAGGCGTGTCACCTTAGGTTGCACCAGTTCTATTTTTGAAGAAGAAGGAAAGTACTATGAGAATGTGCATTGATTACAGGCAGTTGAACAAGGTCAAAATTAAGTACAAGTATCCCTTGACGCGTATTGATGATCTATTTGACCAGCTTCAGGGAGCGAGGGTGTTCTCCAAGATTGATTTTGAGGTCAGGGTATCACCAGTTGAAGATTCGGGACTCGGATATTCTTAAGACAACCTTCAGGACCCGATATGGCCATTATGAGTTCCTTCTGATGTCTTTTGGGCTGACCAATGCCCCAACAACTTTCATGCATCTGATGAATAGTGTATTTCAGCCTTATCTTGACTCATTCATTATTGTATTCATTGATGATATCCTGGTGTACTCTCGTAGCCAGGAGGAGCATGCCCATCATCTAAGGATTGTGTGGCAGCGATTGAGGGAGGAGAAGCTTTATGCAAAGTTCTCCAAGTGTGAGTTTTGGCTCAGTTCAGTGGCGTTCTTGGGGAACGTGTTGTCCAGTGAGGGTATTCTGGTGGATCCGAAGAAGATAGAGGCAGTTCAGAGTTGGCCCAGACCGTCTTCAGCCACGGAGATTCGGAGCTTTCTTGGTTTGGCTGTTGTTAGCGTCGCTTCGTGCAGGGTTTCTCATCTATTGCATCAACTTCTGGTTCTTACATAGTGTATTGTGATGCTTATTGGATCGGTATTGGGTGCGTTCTGATACAGGAGAGTTGAGTGATTTCTTATGCATCACGCCAGTTGAAGACCCATGAAAAGAACTATCATGTCCACGACCTTGAGTTAGAAACTATTTTTCATGCCTTGAAGATTTGGTGGCACTATTTGTACGGTGTCCATTGTGAGATTTACATCAATCACCGAAGTTTGCAATATTTGTTCAAACATAAGGATATTAACTTGCGTAAGAGGAGGTGGTTGGAGCTGCTTAAGGACTATGATATCACTATTTTGTACCATCCCGGGAAGGCCAATGTGGTGGCCGATGCTTTGAGTTGCCGGGCAGAGAGTTTGGAGAACTTAGCATATCTACCAGCAGCAGAGAGGCCATAGGTGCTGGATGTTCAGGACTTAGCTAGCTAGTTTGTTAGATTGGATATTTTTTAGCCGAGTCTAGTATTGGCTTGTGTGGTTTATCGGTCCTCTCTTTATGATCGTATCAAGGAGTATCAGTATAATGACCCCCATCTTCTTGTCCTTAAGGACACGGTCCAGCACGTTGATGCTAAGGAGGTCACTATTGGGGATGATGGTGCATTGAGGATGCAGGGTAGGCTATGTGTGCCAATGTAGATGGTTTGCATGAGGTGATTCTTCAGGAGGCTCCTAGTTCGCGGCATTCATTCATATGGGTGCAGCGAAGATGTATCAGGACTTGAGGCAGCATTACTGGTAGAGGAGGATGGAGAAGGACATAGTGGAGTATGTAGCTCGGTGTCTAAATTGCCAGCAGGTGAAGTATGAGCATCAGCGGCCAGGTGGGTTGCTTCAGAAGTTAGATATTTCGGAGTGGAAATGGGAGCGGATCACCATGGATTTTGTTGTTGGGCTTCCACGGACTCAGCGGAAGTTTGATGCTGTTTGGGTGATTGTCGATAGGCTGAAATGACTACCTATTCTTCCGAGCAGCTGGCTCGATGTATATCCGCTAGATCATCAAGCTTCATGGTGTACCATTATCTATCATATCTGACCGTGGTACACAGTTTACATCACGGTTATAGAGGACCGTAAACGTGAGTTGGGTACTCGAGTGGAGTTGAGCACAACATTTCACCCTCAGACGGACGGACAGTCCGAGCACACTATTTAGATATTATAGGATATGCTCCATGCGTGTGTGATAGAGTTTGAGGGTTCGTGGGATCATTCTTGCCACTTGCGGAGTTTGCCTACAACAACAGTTATCCATCGAGCATCCAGATGGCACCATATAAGGCTCTGTATGGTAGGCGGTGTGGTCTCCAATAGGTTGGTTTGAGCTGGGAGAGGCTAGGTTATTGGGTAAAGACTTGGTTCAGGACGCTCTGGAGAAGGTTAAGGTGATTCAGGATCAACTTCCCACAGCCCAGTCCAGATAGAAGAGTTATGCAGATAGGAAGGCTCACGATGTTGCATTCATGGTTGGAGAGCTAGTCCTGTTCCAGGTGTCACGCATGAAGGGTGTTATGAGGTTATAAAAGAAGGGCAAGCTAAGCCCGAGGTTTATCGGCCCATTTGAGGTGTTGCGACATGTTGGGGAGGTTGCTTATGAGCTTGCCTTGCCTCCCAACCTAGCAGGAATTCATCCAGTATTCCATGTTTCTATGTCCGGAAGCATCACATCGATCCGTCTCATTTGTTGGATTTCAGCTCTGTCCAGTTGGACAAGGATTTATCTTATATTGAGGAGCTAGTGGCTATTTTGGACCGGTGGGTTCGAAAGCTGAGGTCAAAGAACATTGCTTCCGTGAAGGTTCGTTGGAGGGGTCAGCCAGTCGAGGAGGCGACTTGGGAGACAGAGCATGATATGCGCAGCCGTTTTCCTCATCTTTTCATCACTTCAGGTATAACTCTATACTCGTTTGAGGACGAACGTTTGTTTAAGAAAGGGAGGGTGTAATGATTCGGCCGGTCGTTTTGAGAGTTTTAGCCATGTTCCCCCATCTTCTGCTCATTTTGTGTTCTACTGCTGTTATATGACTTACCGGGTTAATTGTTTCGAGTCCAGAGTGATTTCAGAGTGGATTGAGACACTTAGTCTCTTAACTGAAAACTTAAGCTGGAAAAGTCGATCGGATGTCGACTTATGTGTAAACGACTTCGGATTTAAATTTTGATGGTTCTGTTAGCTACATTAGGTTATTTTGGACTTAGAAGTGTGTCCGGGATGTGATTTGGAGGTCCTTAGTAGAATTAGGCTTGAAATGGCGGAAGTTGGAATTTTGGCAAGTTTGACCGGGAGTGGATTTTTTGATATCGGGGTCAGATTGGATTTCCGGAAGTTAGAGTAGGTTCATGGTGTCATTTATGACTTGTGTGAAAAATTTGAGGTCAATCGAATGTGATTTGATAGGTTTCAGCGTCGTTTGTAGAATTTGGAAATTTCAAAGTTCATTTGACTTGAATCTATGTGTAATTCGTGTTTTTGATGTCGTTTGAGGTGATTTGAGGATTTAACTGAGTTTGTATCGTGATTAAGGACTGGTTGGTATGTTTGGTTGAGGTCTCGGGGGCCTCGGGTTGATTTCGGATGGTTAACGGACTTGGTTTGAGTTGGAAAAATAGCTGAAGTTGCTGGTTTTGGCTCATCTAGTTTTCTCTTATGCGTTCCCGAGGGAGGTCTCGCATTCACGAGGTGTAATTGGAGGCTGATGGAAGTTTGTTCTTTAGGTTCGCGAAGAGGAGCCCGCGTTCGCGAAGGTATGGTCAGTGGAGGCATCGCGAACGCGAGAAATGTAACGCATTTGCGAGGAAGAGTGAGACAACTGGTGACCCTAGGACCTTGGCCTATGCATTCGTGGGGCAGGGGCCATGTTCGGGAAGAGAGGTGTTGGCTAAGCTTCGCATTTGCGGTGTGTTAAATTGAGAAGCCGGCAGATTGGTCTACGCGAACGGAAGAGTTGGGTCACGTTCGTGATGAAGGATATCTGGGCAGCAGTGTTAAATTTCAAAAATGAGGGTTTGAACCCATTTTCCATATTTTGAGCTAAAGACCACGGATTTGGGCGATTTTTGAAGGGATTTTCAAGGAGTTGATTGGGAATGTGATCTTACTTGGGTTTAGCTAAATTCCATGATTATGCCTTTAATTGCATCATCTAATTTGTGATTTTGGGTGGAAAATTAGGGAAAAAGAGAAAGAGTTCTTGAGTTAGATTTTTGAGTTTTTGAATGGGATTTGAGTAAATTTAGTATGGTTAGACTCGTGAGTGAATGGGCTTTCGGGTTAAGTGACTTTTGTCGGATTTCAAGACGTGGGCCTGGGGGGGCAGGTTGAGCCGATTTCGGTTTTTTTACTATAATTTAGTATTTTTCTTGTGGAATTGATCCCTTTAGCCTATATTAATTGTAATGTACTGATTATGGCTAGATTCGGACGTTTGGAGACCGATTTGAGAGGCAAAGGCATTTTGGAGTAGAGTTTTGCCCGGATTGAGGTAAGTAACACTTTGAAACTTGGTTCTGAGGGCGTGAACCGTGAGAATTGTGACCTGGTTGATTCCATGGCACTGTGTAGTGGTTCTATTTGGCTGATATCCATGTTTTTATCATCTGATAAAGTAATTGAGTTGTCGATCATGCTAGATATCATGTTTAGGCTTTATGTTGGTACTGTTGGGACCCATAGTGGTCGTTTCTTACTGTCACCTTACTGATTTCACTGATATTTCGTACTCAGTCATGTTCATGCATTTCATATCATATGTAAGTCTCTGTTGTTATTTGTTGATACATCATATCATTATTTTCGGGCTAGTTTCATGACATTGTGAGCCCGTGAGTGAGACTGGAGAGATTGATGACTGAGTGAACTGGGAGCCTAATTATGAGTGACAGTTATGGGATTGGGCTGCACACCGCAGTGGTTATAATGATAATGATAGCACTTGGGTTGAAGGAGCCCCTCCGGAGTCTGTACACATCCCCAGTAAGTGCGGTTGATATTATTGAGGGATGGATCTTCCCTGGACATGGATCTTTTCCAAAGCATTTGATACCTAGAGATGGATCTTCTCCACGTGCCGGTATTGGCCTTCTTCGGTACTGGGTGACTGATGGTCAGTAAGGTATATATTCTGGGATGGATCTTCCTTGGGCCGTATGGGCCATATACAGTACCAAGTGGTTGAGTATTTGAGAGCGTGAGCACATAAGACTGTCAGCATGGTGCATCACTTACAATATGTGCATTGGCTTGTAAAAGTAGAAGAGTTATATCCTTCTTATTGTTCAGATTTGATCTATTTTACTTTTTTGAATTATCTATTTAATTTGAAAGCATGCCTACATTTCTGCACTGTTATTTCTACTATAACTTTACCGGTTGAGTTCGTCACTATCTTTCAGTCCAAAGGTTGGACTTGTTACTTTTTGAGTTAGTTGTACTCACGTTACACCATGCACCTCGTGTGTAGATCCAGGTGCTTGGGGTCACGGTTGTCACTGATCGAGGAGTCAGGATTTGGAGACTATCGAGGTAGTCGCACGGCGTTCGCAGGCCTTGACTCTCCTTTTTTATCTCTATTTGTAATTCAGTTTTATTCCCTAGATATTGTAGTACACTATATTCCGGTGTAGATGCTCATGTACTCTGTGACACCCTGATTTTGGAATATATTGTATCGTATTTCGGATTATTTCTGTTTCAAAAAAGGCTTTCTTCAATATTAATTGCTTCCGTCTTGTTGTCATGCTGAGTAATATATAAAACATGCAGATTTCTTCTTCTTCAAATTTTCGAACCCCACAGCCCTAGGAACGAATTTCTTCACCAAATATCATCCCCAAGTCATAGGTAATAAATTCTAAACTTTACTCTTTCAATTACTCATTATTTTTCATCACTTTTAAATCAAAAACTAAAAAATTTCATTGTAAACATTGAGAATTTGGGTAGAATTAGGAAATTTTGTAAAAATCGAATCTTTACCTCGAATTGAGATCAGGTTTTGAAACTAATGGTATATGAGTTCGTGGGTGAATGGGTAAACGTAATTTGGTTCGAACCCCGAGTTTAGACCAAGTGGACCCAGTGTTGGGTTTTCACTTTTTTGAGAAAACTTAGAAAAAATTATAATTTTTATTAAAGTTAGTTCCTTTAGCCTTAATTAATGATATTAAGTTAATTATGATTAGATGTGATCAAGTTAGAGCAATATTCTAAAGGAAAAGCTATAATTGAGCAGTGAGTGGCCCGCGAAATTGAGGTAAGTGCTTGGTTTAACCTTGACTTGAGGGAATAGGTACCCCCAATTTATTTGCTATATAAATTGCATGTGTTTGGTGTATAGGTAAGGTGACGAGTACCTATGCACCACCAAATTGTCTGATAAACATGATCCCTTCCCCGTTTCCAATTTTGATTGATTCCTGTCTTAATTGTTCTATGTTCATTATTGTTTCTATGACTACTAAGCCTTATTACATTGTTGTTAAATATTATTTGGTTATTTTTGGAAGAGTATTGGTTGCGTATTTGGTTCCCTTGTGATACAGAAAGGTTGAGCAGTTTGGCACTATTTTTGAAAAAAAAAAAATATATATTCATGTTTGTTTCATTTTTGATAATATTGAGGAAGTTGCGAGAAATTCAATTTAACTGTTTCGTGATTGTTGAGGTCAACGTGGTTATTTAATTTCATTTGATTATTTCCAATTATTGTTGTAAGTGTGTTAAAAGTGTTGGATGTTCTCTTTATTCTATCATGGTACATAAAGACTGAGTTGGGTTGACAGTGTTATGGTGGTTATATATATTCTGGCTAGTTTTATTGTGGAATGATATTGGTTAAAGCTTACGAGCTACACTTTTTTCTGTTTGCAATTGTTGAAATAAGAGTGTTGTGAAAGGCTTGGCTTGAACTGTGAAAGTTTTTTATGAATAAACAAAATTGTTTCTGATAAGGGGGCTGTGATAAGGGGGTGAAGTAGATTGTGATAAGGGCGGATAATTGATTGTGATAAGGGTGGATGATCGATTGTGATAAGGGCGGAGAAATTGATTGTGATAAGGGTGGACGTTTATGTTTTACTGATTTTAAACACAAAGATTTGGAAACTTTATTATTTTACTCTATTGTTTCTCATATTATGCACATACGGTTATTTTAAAGTGAAATTCTGAAGTTTGGAAGCTTATTTAAGAATTGTTTATAGTTGAGACCTGGAAAAGGTGACTGAGTTATTTTAATTGTTGTTGTTGTTATTATTATTATTTACTTGTTTTAGACTTCCTTCTTGCTTTATTATTTAATATTGTCACAGGTTATATTGTTAAATGCCTCTTCGTAGCCTCGTCACTACGTCGTCTAGGTTAGGCTCGGCACTTACTCAGTACATGAGTTCGGTTGTACTGATACTACACTCTACACTCTTTTGTGCAGATCCAGGTACAGGCCAACAGTAGAGTTATTTAGAGCAGCTTCCTATTTTCCGGAGACACGAGGTATATCTGCCGGCGTTCGTAGATCCCGAGGGTCTTCTCTATATTTCTTTAGTAGTTCGTGAATTGTGACACCAGACCCTGGGGTAGTGATGTGTGGCTAGAATTCATGGTTTAACACGTTATATGGCTTATATTTTATGTGCGTTAATGATAAAAATACACTTTTTATGTGCATAACGGAGTCTATTTCATGTGTAGGTGAATTGGAGATGGAAGCCGAGCTAAATGGATGCAAATATGTCAAAAAATACGCTCAAGAGGCGAAGAGGAGTGCACCGGGCTATAGCCGGGAGTTTGAGCCTTAAGGCCAAGCATAGGCTGGCGTTATCCATGCGCCAGGGACCAAACACCAGCCCTACCCTGGCGTTATCCATGCGACAGGGACCAAATGTCAGCCCTAGCCTGGCGTTATCCAGGCACTAGAGCCCAAACGCCTGGCCCCTGATCCGGTTAAATCCGAGTTTTGAAGAGTTTAAGTATTTCCCGGTTGGAATAGAAGTCTCGTACATGTTTAGGGTTTATCCCAAACATATAAATAGACCCAAAAACACAACTTGGAGGGGGGAAGCCATTGAAGTGAAGAAAAACCAGTGGATTACTACTCAGTGAAGCAAACATTGATTTTTATAGATTTTATTTATTATTTTGTAGTTCAATTGTGCAAGTTATTTTAGAATTGATTCTTATGAATATGAGTAGCTAATTTTCTTAATCTAGGGTTTTGGTGGAACCCGTTGGGAGAACCCGTGGATTCTTCAATTTGCTTAACTGCGTTGGCTGGAGTGTCGTGATAGATCCAATCCTGAGTGAGTTATGTGCCATGTGTGTGTGAGGTTTGTATGTTATTATGTACATTGCATCTGATGTCTAGAACTTGCCCCGTGTGTGTGAAAAGCGAAATAGTAGTTTTGTTCAGTCTTGGAAGTGATATAGGCGTTTCTTTGTTGAGCCAGATATTTATATTTTTACCCACCTAACTGTTATGTATCGTAGTTAACCCAGTTGAGCCTATTATAATCCTGTTTCTTTGGCAACCACATTACAAGCCATACCCCTTTATTTGAATTGATCTTATATTTGAACCTTGTCACCTCTCGTAAGCATTGGAAATGTGATGAAATATGAAAAAATTAAAGTGTGGGGTGGTAGGTTGGTTTTTTAAGGGGAATAATTGAAATAAGGAGAAAAGGTGCATTGTTTGAAAAAGTAAGAATCACTTAGAAAGAAAAAAAAAAGAGAAAAAGAAAAAAAAATAGTTGTATAGTTGAAAAAAAAAAATATATATATATATATATATATATTTCCTGACAAGTGGTGACTCTTGATGTAATTGTGCTTAAAGAAGTATGAGGTAAAAAAAAACATTGATATGAAGGTGGAGTTTGGCTTAATATAAGTTTGAGGTTTAACGTTGAAGTATATGTATTAAAGTGCTTAGGGAGGTGTAGTCACTCTTACATCTAAATGTATCCTACCCGTCCCGCAGCCTACATTACGACCAAATAAAGTCCTACTTGATCCTAGACTGAATGAGCTCGATTAGTAGAGTAGTACACTACGGGCAAGCCTATGGTGCATCTTTTGTGGCATATGAATATTATTTCTGAGAGCGAGTGAATTCTTTCTCTCTTGAGTTCCTAAGTGTTCTAAATTTTATTGTGTGTGGAATTAGCTCTTTGATTTGGTGAGGGCACATGATTCACGAAGTAAAGGTAATGTTGTTGACCTCTATGTTAGAGTAGTGAATGGATTGTGAATAAATCATGGTATATGTGAGTCGACTATTGAGGCGAGGATGTCACACCTCTATGATTGAAATGTGTTAAAAATTCTTGGTATAACGCGTTAACGGATTTGCTTAATAAGTTGTGTTCATGAGTGTAATTTGATTGCTCGAGGACGAGCAAATATTTAAGTGTGGGGTATTGATGCGTGGCTAGAATTCATGGTTTAACACGTTATGTGCCTTACATTTTATGTGCATTAATGATAAAAATACACTTTCTACGTGCATAATGGAGTCTATTTCATGTGTAGATGAATTGGAGATGGCAGCCGAGCTAAATGGATGAAAATACATCAAAAATACGCTCAAGAGTCGAAAAGGAGCAACCCGGGCTATAGTGGGGCGTTAGACCCATAAATCCAGGCCTAGCCTGGATATAGTGGGGCATTAGACCCATAAAGCCAGGCCTAGCCTGGCTATAATGGGGCGTTTGGGGCTTAACGCTTGGGTCCCGGGTCCGGTCAATTCCGAGTTTTGAAGGTTTTAAGTGTTTCCCGATTTGAATAGAAGTCTCCTACATGCTTAGGGTTTATCCCAAACATATAAATAGACCCAAAAACACAACTTGAGAAGGAGGAAGCCATTAAAGTGAAGAAAAACCTGTGGATTACTACTTAGTGAAGAAAACATTGATTTTTATAGCTTTCATTTATTATTTTATAATTCAATTATGCAAGTTATTTTAGAATTGATTCTTATGAGTATGAGTAGCTAATTTTCTTAAACTAGGGTTTTGGTAGAACCCGTTGGGGGATAAACTTATGGTGATATTAATATAGTTTGGTTGATTATTCATCTCTATTTGTTCAACTGCGTTCTTGTTGTAGTTAATTGAATGGCCATCAATTAGCTGTGCCTATTTAGTATGTATCTACTTGAGAGAGAGTGCATATTTAGGTAATTGTTTGAAAAACACCACTCCCAGAGTATAGACGAAAGTCATAACCGAGGGTTTAGAAGTTGGATTAGAGATAACGATACTTCGGGTGCAATCTAAAGTGAACTGTAATGCAATCTAGCTAGCGTAACTTGAGAGAGTGCGTCTAGTAAATTATCATAATTACTTGAGAGAGACTTATGGTAGATAGAGTGTTCATGATTGATAGAGATAATTAACCAAGTTATATGAAATATCCGACAAGTAAGT